>JARHVA010002305.1:2027500-2072500 GCA_037957365.1 Torreya grandis
TGAAAATAGTACACAAAAGATATTACACTAAGAAAAATCAAACTAGTTCATCAAAATAGGGATAACAAGTAGATAAGTTACAAATATAAAAAGCACAATAAATAAATACCTAATTATGTGCTGAAATATGTATATATTAAAATTAAATAGAATTACTAATAATTGATAGGGGTTTTATAGGCACATTATTGCTTGAAGACTCACTTGGACTCAAACATAATATATAACTATTGAGAAGAAAGTACAAAAAGAGTGTAGACCAAAGTCATGATGTCTTAATATAGGTTGGATAGTACTACACTACTTTTATAGGGGTTATCAATCCCAAAAATTGCATTCCTCTTCTAATAGTGGTTATGTTGATAAGATCAATTTTTTATTCTATGAATCCCTTCATATGTTTTTTATCAACTCAAAACTCTCTGAGATAAAAAAAATTGATCATTGAAACCACTATAATTTCTTTCCATTTGATCAAGCCATAATGCATGTCATGAAAACTTTTTTCTTATTTGATGGGGTATACATTTTGAAGTTAAAGCTATGAACCAGATAAATGAGGGTTTTGATTACTAGTCACAAAACCATGAGAGGGTTTTAAACAATGGTCCCACAACCAAAAGGTTTTGAAGGATACCACAACCATAATAGAGAACAATAAGAGGGTTTTAAGGATCCCAAAATGATAATAGAGCACAACAAGAGGCTTATAATTATCCCAAAATCATAATAGATCAAGATAGAAATATTTAAGCATCAGATAAAACATTCCACAATAATGGAAAAAATGACCATATAAATTCACAAAATATCACACTTCAACAAGTATTTCCCAAAACATCCACTATAGGTCTTTTTCAATAAATTTACCTCAGCATATATGTAATAGCCAAGATATAGGAAAATCATGTCATGAAACTTTCATAAGACTTAAGAAAGATGGTTTTATTCTCAAGATTTTGCCTCAATCAACTATTTAATTTTTGATATATTTGATATCAACACTCATCCATGTCAATAATCAGATCCATATATATGATAATATTATACCTCATACGTATTATATGATATTCAATATTCAACTAGGATTATTTTATCATGCTCTTTCACTAAGTATTTTTGGTAGAAGTATGGGAAAAATGGAAATCAATAGATTTGATATCTAAATGTCATATTTATATTTCATATATGATTTGATGTGTGTGTGTGTGTGTGTGTGTGTGTGTGTGTGTGTGTGTGTGTGTGTGTGTGTGTGTGTGTGTGTGTGTGTGTGTGTGTGTGTGTGTGTGTGTGTGTGTGTGTGTGTGTGTGTGTGTGTGTGTGTGTGTGTGTGTGTGTAATAGGTTACCTTTTTATAGACTTATTGAATTTGAATTAGAACCCTAGTAGTTCATAATTCTACAATATAGAATATAGTAAACCAATAATCATTCATAATGAAATGTGGTAAACATGGGGGGAGGGGCCAAAGGACCTAAAACTAAGATGATCACTATCTAGACACTTTGACATTAGTAAAACTATTATCAATATATTTAGATAATGGTGAGGATGAGTAAATTTTTGAAACAAAAACTTAATGAATTGTAGGAACATCTATGATGATTTTGAGGTAGGAAAATGGAGTATAAAAATGTTTCAATAATAAATAAATGATAATGGAATTAAATATAGGGGGAAACATTAAGTGAAATTCACTAATAATAACCCAATTTGAATGAATGGTCTATATACATGACAAACATAATACTAACATTACAATTACAAACCTTGTACTAAAATTAGTTTTCTACATAATTCCCCACTATAATGTGCATATGTGTATATAGATTTAATCTTATCAAACAATGGTGGATAATTTTTCACCTCAGTACCTATAATTTATACTCAAAGTCAATTCTAATTATGAAAGTTATCTATGAAATTCAAAATAAGGATAGGTGTTACCTTCTATCATATTACATCTACAGTAACCTAAAAAATATAAAACCTTAACTTCTCTCTATTTGAATGAATGTCTTGATTGTCAATGAGGTTCCATTAATTATCCTATGTTAACATATTAAGTGTACATATAATAAAATGTGAATGCATATAGGTGTATCAATGTTTGAATAGATTTATAGCATTGTAACCAATGAAATAATTTGAAAAGCAAGAACTAAAAAATAGGGAATAATACATCTAATGGTATATGAACTATGTTATTGTATATTAAAAATTTATGAAACTATCATGGGTCCAATATAAAGTTTCCATGTGATGAAATATTTGTAATTTATATCCTATTAACATTTTCAAGTGAAAAAATATTCTTCCTAGCTAAAGAATCAAACATTTTCAACCTCTTGAAATATATTTTTAACCTCTTTACATTTTATAACCTCTTGATATCATGTAGCTAATAATAGAATAAACATAATATATGCCCTCATTATGAGGCAAGTAATGTTATTATGTATTAATGATCTCAAAATACAAGAATTACATGCACCTTGTATAATATAATAAAAATAAAAATATGTAATAATCTAAAAATCACATTTTTAACACTTTTATAAAATCATAAAACTTGTAATCTTTAAAGATCATCTATAACCCAATCTTAATATGGTCATGCATGAGTAGTATAATCAAGGTAATTAAAAGAAGGTACAAGATTTATCCCTTAATGAAATCAGAAATTATATGTAAGTGATATTTACCAATGTAACAATATTCCCCAACAAGCATAAGATATAATGATGAAGTACTGACAACAATAAATTACATTGTGAGTAATATATATGAGAATACATATTATGAGATCATGCCCTAACATAAGCAATATAAAATTGATAGACACATGGGTTCATCATACCCCCTATTGATGCCTCTATGTGTACCATATATTTCCTTAGTATTCAATAACACTTCTCATTATATAATTCAAGGAATCTAGAGCATGAGTAGTAAGTTGTGGCAACTTGATGTTACTTGTGGTAAAATAGTGGCAAAGTAATGTTTAACTATCCCCAAAAATTTATATTAATCAATATTTGGGAGCCATCATAGTCCAATTATCTATGAAATGGTAGTACCTATGCTAATATTTAGTGAATTATGATCAAAACTTAAGCTACAGACTAATCTAGATGGATAATTATAATGATATCTAAACTACAATGATCTGGTAAAAAAATAGAAAATGAGAAAATTAGGGTAGAAAGAAAACAAGTGATTGCTTATCTTAGCCTCAAAAATTATGAAAAATATTCAATTAAAATTGAGTATGCATTCAAACTCGTATACAGTGCAAAATATCCTAAGCTCAAATTTCACTATACACTAAGCAAACTTTGAAGGATGATGTAAAGAATCACAAGTAAGACCCAGATTTACTTTAAAGATTTACTACTATAATCAAATAACATTTTCAAATATAATACAAAGCAAAATAAAGTGAATAAAATTTAAGATCCTTCAACTAATCTAGCATATGCACAAATTAGAAACCCTGTGATTAAAGATGTAACTCAGAAATCAAAGAAACTATTCAAATTTAAGACACAAAACTAGCAATTGAAATAAAAGCTGTGTTAACAATTAACACATAAAATATGGACAATCTTTATAGGATTCCTTGATTATATTAATTTCTTCATGTATACAAATTTTACTCAAAATTATGTCTCTTTACAAGATGGTAATACATGCCTTTTATAGAAAGAAAAGGTAGTATACCGATTAGTTACAAGATAAAACTATATAAAAGATAAGGATAGTTTTTCTTCTTTATAAATCTTTAGAATACATTTGTTTCTCAAAATTTCACTGACCTAGAGGCAAATATGCTAACAGACTAGCATATGTCTTTACAAAAGAATATTCCCTATTTCAAATATTACAATGTCTTTACAAAAAAGAATATCAATTAACTAGTGGGCCCATTGCCAAAAGGTCTCCTTGTTGGTCTTGTATAAGTTATATATCCCTTTAATATTGTTCTTTGACAAGCTCTAGATCTACATCTAGATTTAGGAGGTAAACCTCCTACTAATCAGCTAAGTCATCTAGGTCCCTATCATCTTTGGCCATAGCTTATTTGATGTTTTAGGCTTCTATAATCTTTTCCTCAGTTGTGAAGATGATGCCCAAAATCCTACCATTATTACTACTTGATCTACCCTTTACCTCCTACATTACCAAGGTAACTCTATGCTAATACTTTGCATCCTCAGTTATCTCCAAGGTTATAGTCTTGGTAGGATTAGCTAGCATATTGCCTAGGAGTTGGTCAATTCTAGTGACCAATTCCTTATCATCAGCGAGGAGTCTATCTAAAGTCTTTGTCCACACACTTTGACTCTAGATTTTTTCTACCACTACCCCAATATATCATTCAAGTGGGATAGACTAATGTTTTTGAATTTAGGGATTCTATCTCTGAGCAAAATACTAATGAGATCCCTTATCCTAGTGTCTACTTCTTGCCACTCTGTTATTAATTCCTTAGCTACCTCACCTTTTTTGCTTAATGCATCTTGCCTCAGCCTTATTGATTTCAAAGAATCAAACATGGAAAATAATTATTCTTCAAACATGTTTATTATGGCATCAATCACTGATAAAATGGCATGTGTCTCTAAGTTCTCTTTATCCTTTTCCATATTTTGAATTCTTTGTTTCATGCCCCTAATACTAACTATGACTTAGGTTGAATGATCCTCTGATAGGATTTCAACATCTTATTCACAGATAGGAACCTCACTAAGGTATGACCCTCTAACTAGGGTTAAGAGTATAAAGGGTTCAACCTTATAGAAAGTGAACTCCTCAATTCCTATCATGGTTTTATTTATAGTGAACCTCTTTAATCCAGATGTCTCTAGATTAAACTTCATATTAGTGGATGATTTTATGAAATTTGAAGGTTATGGGACCTCTACCCTTATGTCATATGATGCTCTTAGAGCATCCTTTTGTTTTCTCTATGGCCTTGCAGTGGTCACAATTCTTCTTTCTTCTTGCTCCTTCATTAAGGTTCTGATCCATGGCTTGATTTATTCATTCACATCAATGTTGAAAGCCTTGGTCAAGGCCCATGAGTGGGAGTAGGAAAGGATATTCTATAGCTTTCCATACACAAACCAATCAGGGGTGATTGGTCCATGAATGGGGAACTCTTCACTATACAAGTTAATCTCACTTAGGAGATGAGTGAGGTTTAACTTTGGTCTCTTTTATCCAATAGGGATAATTTTTAGCTATGCTTTCCTCTTCCTAGATGTCAATGGGACTATGTCAAGGGAAACTTCCTTCCCCTTATCTTCCTACTCAACCTACTCTACTTAAACTCAATTTTCTTTAGATTGTACTTTTTCTTCCTAAAAACTATAAGCTTCAATCAGATCTTTGAGGGCATCCTCTACTATTTCATTAGGCTCAAGGGAAATTAGATCCATGTTCTCAACTAGGGATATTGGTCTGTAAGGGGGACCTAAGGATGAATTCCCCTCACCCCTTCTCTCCTCTTACTTTTCCTTACTATTGCCATGTACAATTTGTGCTTAGGGATATGGGATCTCCATCTGAGGTTGGTCTTGAGGTGGCGTAGAAGGTCTAGGTAGTAAATGGTACTATAGGGTATGAATTTTCCATATGTCCCCTTGATTTTCATCACTAGTTAACCTATGCATGAGTTTGAGGTTGGTATTCTTGAGTCTAGCCAGTACTTTCTTAAATTTGATGGCCTTTATGTATAAGGTGTCATGAGGACCTAGTTGGTGTTCATAGATTAACTTAGGTAGATATTTTTTCTTCAAATGTGGGCCTACTACATTATTTGTATCCCACTATTTGATATCATCCAATTGTAACACAAAGGAGTCTCAATGCCTAGACATGGTGTCCACCTGCTTCCAATCTTATAAAAATATCCTTCCAATTATCAAAGGGAAGGGATGGAGGAGGCGTTTCCATTTCTATTTTAAAAATCCATCAATAACATGAAGGAGTTGAGATGCAATTTCCTACTTTGCCAAATTGGGAGAAATGTATATAGGTGACTTAAAGGACTGGGTCGGCATTCCCTCAATTCTAATAATAGTATAATCTATGTAAAACTAGATATATCTTATCAGCTTGACATTTTTCTTGATCAAAATGAGAATCCTAGGTATGGGAATCCTTATGATGGATTCTACCAATGTAGGATAGACATAGTCACATATGAATTGCATGTGGTGTCTATACTTGAAGATACGTAGTTTTGAGTAGTGGTGTAAAATTATGGTTCTCCCCTCAGGAGACCAGTTCTTGATGTTGTGGATCTTGTGAAAGTAAGTAGGGAGTCTAGTAGATAATACATCATGAAGAACTACTTGCTTGTCTTTATCTTGATGGAAGTAAATTATTTCCCTATGAAGATACTAATCATATATCTTATTAGAGGAACAAGATTTTTCTCTACCATAAATTAAACATAAGACACCTAGGTCTTATTGATGTATGTAGTTGCAAGGGCTCAAGATATTATACTTAATAGGGTTATGATTACCCTAATCCCTTCCCTAAATGAGACAATTATGATCTTTCCCTTAAAGTCTGATAATACATGGTTCCCTTGGAGCAACCATGGTCTGAAGATGGTATCTAGGTCATTCTCACTGGTCTATCCCTTGATTGTGGGCAAGTCCACATGGGCTTTAGGGAGCTTGAAGTATTTATCAAAGTCTATTGGGGAAATGTAGGATACTCTCCTAGACCTTCCCTCATGGATAATCCAATCATCATCAATCCTACAATCAATGAAAATTAGAGCTAGGACATCAATATAGTGAAGTAACTCTAGTCTAGCAGTAACATGGTGGAGGTCAGCCATTTAAACTATGACCAAGTCATAGTATCTCCTATTAACCATTGAAATCCTATACTCCTATTTGGTAATGGTCTTCATCTCCTCTCTGGTCTAGAAGATCTCAAACCAGTTCTTGATGTCATTGTTCAAGGTTGTGACATCTACCTTAGTATCTTTGAAAATATTTCCTTCCCTATCTGTGGATAGGTATAAATCCATCTCATCTCTTAATTTTTGTTTTTGAGCTACCATGGCTTCTGCACTTGAAAATTTATTCACAACTAGATTGCAATTATTTTTTGTGTTAAATTTCATATGCTCAAATCATAATTAATCTCCTCTCAAATTGAATTATGATTAATTGAGTTCACTTAAGGTCTCTTTTATGTAGGGTTTAGGGTTCTAAATATTTAACGGTGAGGGTGTATATTTACATTGGCTCATACATGCCTTAGAATTGATTTATATTTTTGCCTTTATGCTTTTACATTTTATAGCACACAAGATTTTAGTTTTTGTCATTTTATGCTTACATGGAGCTTATTTGGTGTCTATCTAGAACTTTTGTGGTATTTTTAATAAATACCTTTTAAGCACTAGTTTTTGGCTTTTAAAAATACCCCATTTGCTTTGCACTATTAGATCGAGATCCTACAAGTGACCGTAGACCATCGATTGTGATCTGAGACCTCATTTATTATTGGCTCTTTTTGGTTTCAAGTCCCATGGTTGTGCCACTTAGCACCTATGTGGGCCTTCTAAGCTCTGATACCTTTGTTAATCACACATTTAAATCACATTTTCCATGCATCAAACTCTTAGGTTCTTGGATCTCTATTTAAAACTCATCAATGTCTTCACGTTGTTATATCATCCTTCCATAATGAAGTGCGAGTTGTAGGATCTATAGAGATGCATAAGCCTTAAGTTAACATATAGACATAAAAGAACTTAAGATAAATTTTTTTTACCTAAGTCTATTTCATATCAATAAACACAAATAGACTTAGGTTAAATCATTTTACATTAAGTTTTAAATCAAAGAACTAGGCAGGGACTTAGGTTTTAAATACCTTAGGCTAAGGTTCATTTAGTGTTTATTAAACACGAAATGAACTTTAGGCTAAAGTGTTTATATTTAAGCCTCATATATTTATACAAAGGGGACCATGGATAAATATTTTAGGCCAAATTTGACATTGTTTTTAAAAAACACAATGCATACTTTGAGTTAAAATATGTATGTTAAGCTCATAGAACATGTTCAAAAGGGTCAAAATGATATAAGGATCAAAAGTTGAAATTTGGTGTAGGGATTTATTTTATTAATAAACACACTAAAACCTTCAACTAAAATCATTTGGGCTAAGTTTTAGGTCACAAAGATCCTTTTAAATAAGACTTAGTATAATTCTCTAGCCTAAGGTTCATGTTATTGCTTAAATTTGATGGTCTTGTAGATGTCAAATACATCCTCATGGATGTCAAATGACATTTATACAAACATAAAATTTAGGTTTTTCAATTTCTTAGTTTTTATGGGCTTAAATTTGATGATCGTGTAGATGTGAAATACATCCTTGTGGGTGTTAAAATGATGATCACATGAACATCAATTTTAAGTTCATCAAATTCATGTGTCCTAATGCAAGATTACCACTTGGCACCTATACAAGGACTCATGAGCTCTTGATATTAATTATCTCCATCAGATCAAGAATTGTAATGAAACAAAATCCATTTGATCATGATTTAGGAGTTTTCTCATGATTGGTCTCTTCTGTCATGCGGGCCCCTTTGATTTTAATCTTTGAATGTGGGAGTGTCACATGGCAACTCTACGAAGCTCATGGGATTTTTAATTTTTAATTATGTCTTTGCTATGTCTAATCTTTGGCCCATGATGAAGTTATAACCATTGATCATGATTTGGGATCTCATTTGTTATTGGTCCAAAGGACTAAGGCTCAGCTTTATTGAGATTTCTTCGCATCATTCGATTGAGATTTTGTGAGGAAGCATGGATCTTTAGATCTTATGGTTTGCATTTTTTTTAAGTTAATATGTGGACCTTCCTCACTCCATTTAATCAAGCCTCATGATGAAGTGCAGACCATTGGATTTGCAAAAGATTAAGGACATTAAGCTAGGACCCATGGTAAAGTAAAGACTTAGGCTATAATGTTAAGGCTAAGGTCTCATTTGTATTAATAAATACGTTAGGGCCTTAGGATTAAAACTTTAGGCTAAAAGGATAACAAAGGGACCATGTTAGAAATTAAAACAAACCCTACAAAACATAATATTAGACTCAATTAGAAATAATAAGGAACTAATAGAGAAAATAATAAAGGGGACCAAACATATTTTAGGCTAAAGTTTTAGTTGTGTTAAAAAACATGACTAAGATTTAAACATGAAACTTATGTTCAAGTCTAAAATAAATTAAAATGATCCCACCAATTATTTTATTCCAAATTTAAATTTGAAATGAGGTTTTGTGTTAGGATTTTAGAACACGTATCCATGAGATAGGGCACAATAAAACCTGTAACTTAAAGACATGAAGACCAATTATTGGCATTGTTAGGTATGTTTAAATCAAAACATAACTCATTAGTTATTATTATCAAAGTGGATGATCTTTAAATTATAAATAATATCCAAAATAGGACATTCTTGAAGGGTTAAGCTTCAAAACATCTCAAGTGTCACATTTTTTTTTTAAAAAAGGGGTATGTTGACCTCAACACTCCCAAAGGAGAAATATAGTAATAAAGCATATAGTAATATTCCCCTACATTGGGAATCAATATAGGTGCTAAAATAAGTTTTCATAATGTAGGAAAGATATAATATATGATTATCTATTAATAAAATATTATAATAAATGTGTTATCATAGCTATAAAAAACTAGCAATAATAAGACAATAAAAAAATATTCCCAAGTGCACAAAATCAATGACCCAAGAAAACATATAAAATACCATGACAATCATGAATGCAAATGAAAATGACCTATATTAAAATAAAAATACTCATAAATAAGCAAAAAAATATAAATGACTCAACTAAAAAAATGGCACAAGTTCATGATATTCATTGGATTCTTCAAAGGCTTACCCTTAAATGTAATGAGGAAATAAGCCCTTGAACCAATTTTATATGTAATAATAAATATACCTTTCCAATATTTGAGTTTGACCTTACCTTTAATTTCTTAATATGAATTTGTATTCTTTTCATTTTATTTTAATATTAAATCACCAGCGTTGAATTCTATGTATTAAATATTTTTTTAATTAGCATTGTTAAGGAAATTTTTATAAACTTTCAAGTACTCAATAACATGAATACTTATTTTACCCAACATTTCCAATTTCTGTAGTATTTTTTATCTACATTATTATCATCCACAATACCTTTAAGTGACACAAAAAGAAAATGAATCTCAAGCTATAAAATCATAACTACTTCTTCACCATATAAAAATAATAGGGGTAGCCCTTTTAGTTGTTCTAATGCTTACTCAATATACCCATGAAGTGTATATGATTTTATTATGAAAATATTCACCATGTTTATCAACTATTTTACATACAATAGTGACAATTTTTTTATTTTTAGCCATGAGATTATTCATTCCCTTGAGGTTCATAATGTGTAATTTTTTTATGATGAATCTTATATTTAATAATAAAAATATATGTACCATTATATCAATTAAATATGAACCATTATATGTAATAATAAAGGATGGGAGGCCAAATTATAAACTGATGCATCATTATCATTATATATATATATATATTACAGGAATAGTTTCAACACATTTTATAAAATATTTAGTTATTTTAATAATAATTTTATGACCTTTTGATAATGTATGATTAGTTTTATTATCTTTATCAAATGTGAAAATGCATAATGTCTAAGGAGAAACAATAGGTTTTAATTATTAAGATGAGGCATGCATTAAATTACAATGTCTTTGACATTTCTCACATACCTTTGTATATTGTTGATAATTATGTTTCATTGTAGGATAATAATAACCCATTCTTAATTAATTATATGTCATGTAGTTTCCACTAAACTGTCCCCCATGCTCAATATCATGAACATCTTATCATTTTTTCTTAGTTTTTCATGCCAAATGCATCTAAATAAATTCCCATGAAAATATCTCTCAAGAAGAGAAACTCCAAATTTAACATATATAATAACATCTCTTAAAAAAAATTATTTTTGAAAAGTGAGAAGGAACAACTTCATTTGAAAGAAAAATGTTAAATATTTTCTTACCATTATGCTTTGTCTCTACCATAGGATGGAAAATACATCCAATTTGTATAGATCTAGTTATATGATAGTTGGTTTTTTTGTAAGTTTAATAGTCAATATACCATGTACATATTAATACCAATAGGTAAAATGGGAATAAACACTATCCATATCATCATTTTAATAATCTTTTCATTTAGGAATGTTACTAATCTCAAAGCCATCAAAGTGGGTGATTAAACTAAGTACTAAACCATATACATAATTAATTTTCTTCTCCACTTTGATAGGAAACTATCACTTGATTGATGAGAAGTTGATAATAACTATATAATTTCATATATTTTATCTTTAAAGCAAGTGTGAAATAAAATCATCATAGTCTACTACGTTATGTTTACATGAAAAACTAAATTGATGTGTTAATGGCATAGTCTAATTATGCAAAGTTACTAATATAATTCTAGCATTAGCACCTAAAACACCTTTAGACCCATAAAAATACATAGTAAAATATTTATTTACATCGTTTCACATTAAAAAATCACCACAAAAATTGTCATCTATAGGCGAGTGGTATAATAAGAGAGCCACACCTAATTGGTTAGTGATGGCTTTCTATTTTACTTATTTTTTAATACAAATTTAAGATCAAAATCCATGAGTTACATAAGCCAATTAGATATGAGTATAAACATATAAGGCTTAGATATGATATATTTTAAATCATCAATATTTAAAATAACATGAATCTAAGTATTAAGCATGTAATGCCTAAGTTTCTATGTGATCAACACTATATCCAAGTATAAATTTTACATTAACTTGCATATTTATTTCAATAGTCAACTAATATATGAATTAAGTAATAAATAATGTGTTATATATTTCCATCATCATATTTTACAAAGGAATTCTCAACGAAAAATATTTATAATTTCAAATGTAGATCAGGAACAAGTGGGATCGTAACTTGTGGATTATTTGAATATTCTTTAATTTCATAAAAAAATATTTTTAAATTTTTCATCCCATTCAATCTTAGAGTTTTTTCTATCAATATTAAATTCCTAACTTATAAATAACTTTTTTAATGGCTTCATTTTTTCCTTGTAAACTGATTAATTGGTTAATCCATTTAGGAGGAAGCATTTCAAAAATATATTGTACTTTCTTATTATCAACTTCAATACCTCTCCAATCAATAATAAATCCCCAAAATATTATCAATGTAACACCAAAGACACATTTCTTAGGATTTGATTTTAGAATGTACTTTTGTTATATTTCAAATGTTTTCCTTAAAACTCTAAGATGATTTTTGTGCTTCTTATATTATCCAAAGCTATCATCGTAAACATATTATAGGAAATCATGCATGTAATCATGGATTATATGTGTCATGGTCATTTTATAGGTTGCATCAATTTTTTAAGACCAAAATAAATCATAACATGAAACAAATTAAACCAAGGAGTTGAGAATCTAGTTTTGTGTTGATCGCTAGGATTAATATTGACTTGATAATCACTAGAAAAAAAGGAAATGTTCTCATACCCAACTATAAAATCAAATATCATAGTTACATTTTGTAATGGGAAGTCATCATTAGGACATGTTTTACCTAAATATCTAAGTTCTTACAAATATTTATTCCCACATTTAGTTGGGAAACTAGGATGAGGTTATAAATCCAATCTAAATAATTAGTAGGTCATATGAAATGAACATCTAATAATTTTTCAAATCAATATTTAGAAAATAAATCTACTTTAGGATAAATATTTCTAAAATTTTATATAATTAGTTTGCCATCTTGATGCAGATTCATCCACATTCATAATTAATATTTCATAAAGTAAAAAGACTTGATGTATACATAAGTAATTTGCATTGTCATGTGAAATTATTTTTGTGTGCATGTCTCTTTGATTTTTTTTCATAACCTTTTTTTCCATGTAAATATATTAAATGTATTAATTTTGGTTCACATAACTTAGAATAGTTAGTGGATAAGGAGTAATATACAATATAGCTATAATGTTTTACATTATCTTGTTTAGAGGTATTTATGAATTGTATATAATAAGTTAGAAGCTCTATGTAGTTAATAAATTTTTAAATATTACAATTCCAAAATATTAGTTTGAAAATTTATCTTTAAAATCTTGTGACATATTAAAAATAAAATTTGGCATGTATAGATGCCATTGGGAAGGTCTTATGCAACCTTTAGCATTAATTTTTATGTGTAGACTTGATCTACAAATGTTGTGTTGTGAATTTGGTTTTAAATGTTTGAATTCCATGAATTCAATTTTATTTGTAATATTATTGAGATAATTTTGAAGTTTATTATGATATTTCACACTCATTTATTACCTAATATAAAAGAGAGGTATCCTTCCATATAGTTACAAATTAAGTTGGACATGTGTCTTTTGATCTATGGTTTATTTTGAATTTCAAGTGTCAAGCACAATTGAAAATAATGTTCTTGATGACTTGTAGAATGTAACTTAATGGAATTTTAAATATTATATGATAGTGGTGGTTATATTATTATAACTTAGTAATAATTTCTTGTTTATTGACACTGAGATAACTAAATGTCATGTATTGATGCATTATGGGGAGTTGTGAATATATATGCATTTAAGGATTACAACATGGGTAGGTGAGTTAGTTGATAGAATTAATTTAAGTGGGTCGTTTATTTATATAAACATACCCAATACACTTGAGATTAAGATAAGAAAGAGAAAACCAAGATTGATTTGAGTATGGATTTTAGTGAATCATAGATATAGGTAGTGAGATAGGTTAGAATGCATCTCATTTGAGATTGTATTAATTTGACATTTAAATTTTAATGTTTGCAATTAGACTGTATGTGTATTTAAAGTTTTAATTCCACATTTGATATGAATAGGTAACATTTTTTTCATTTTCCATCTTATTTTCATGCACGAGGGCTTAGAGTTAATGTAGTTTTCATGCTAAATGTGTGGGTTGCATGTGCACTATGAGTTCAGCTATAGAGTGAAATTGATTATGGCATAGTGTCATGTTACAATTAATAATGGTCCAAATAAAACACTTCCATATATATAAGATAATCGATATAGAATATTAAGTACTAAAAGTGCATTTATTAGTTGTGGTGATAAAAAGTTAGTGCTTGTATATAAGTAATATATTGATATGGAGATTTAAGTACTCATATGCATATATCATATATATAGTATATTAGAAGGTGTGATTATATTTATAATTTTATTGTATATTAAAAACAAGTTAGAGATTATTGAAGAAAATAACCCTATTTATATGTGCATACCATCCTCTTAAAAATGTAAAAATTTGTTTAAGTGAAAGACTATGTTGTCATGAGAACTATGACTTTCTTTATTATGACTATTGAAAATATGTAATGTGTACATAATAATGATGGACTGTAATATTATTACTTATCATAGAATGTACCATACTTGAATATACTTACATAAATTAGAATATTTAGTCTAAATATTGATTATACTTAGATGGTATGAACTATACTTCATATACTTATTATTTATATGACAAGTAATAGAGTGAAGATTCATTCATACGTTTGATGGAATAAATGTAAGCATTTTGATTATTCATATGTTTATCATGTTGTATTTTTGATAGTAGGAAGTAATATGTATGAATATATTGGTTATATTTATATTAAACAAATTTCATATTGTTGGTACTAAGTAATGAGATGGACTTCACTAGCTTACTAATATCACCAATATCATATGAAGGTAATCTGATCAAGCTGTGTATATGAATTTGACTGATCCTAAAGATCAATAACTATTAAAAACTTTTGCCAAAGTAATGTTATTTAGACATTTTAATTTCATATGTATGATTTACATGTATATGTGATATCATGTTAGAATGGATTTCTTTATGGTACACTTCATGTTCTTAGAAATCATATAGCACACATGTACTAGCTTGTTTGCTTGATCCTTGTACCATCACTATATACTTATCTATTATTGGAGGAACATTTCATGATGGGATATTGTGTGGGGGATCATTTGTCTATGGTTGGTGTGAAAAATCACTGGAATAATGCTCTCCCTCCCCACAACAGTACTTATTTAGAGACAACACTTGAGATTACCATAGATACTAGAGTTTGAGGAACTCGTGATCTATGGAGCCTTGTATCTTGTATTATATTTATTATTATTTACACATTATACTTGATGAGATGTAATTATTTACTTATTGTACCAAGACAGTGGTGATTTCATGTTTATACTAGAGATGGCTGAAAATATATAATTATTTTCTATATTTTTAGAGTGATTTTATCTAAAACACTATTTAAATTATAATGGTGTAATCTAATGAAAGAATACATTGATTAAATTAAAAATATATATTATTGTCAATAGATCCCAGTGGGGATGTTACATATGGTATCAGAACTATGGATCGAACTCTATGACCTAGTGAGTCCACTAATATTTTCATGTCTTTCTATTTATCAGAAAGGATAATGGTGAAATTTAGATTATCCATAAAGGGTCCCTCAAATTTCAATGACAATAACTCTCCCTTTGATTCTAATTGATTTGTCGCTCAACAAGAAACAAAGTTGGATCAAATTCTCACAACCATGAATGAAACTAAGGACCAAATTTCATCCCTAGAGTAATAATTTTTTTGGCCATGAAGATGAAATACATTATGATGTACCTAAAGATCATCTCATTAAGTAGGAAAACCCTCAAGATGTGAGAGCTTAAGTGGCTATGGAATTGGCTAGAGATATGAAAAAGGTAGATCCACCTAGTTTTGATGGAACTATTTTAGGAAATGGAGATTAAGCATGGTTGACTGAGATAGATAAGAATTTTAAGATTCAAAACTACTCTAAGGTCATCAAAGTAGTTTGGGAAGCTTACCATTTGGTTGGTGAAGTAGCTATGTGTTGGGCCAACAAGAAGTTAGAAATGAATCTTAACTTGACCACCACTAAATGGAAATAGTTTGTGACATTGTTTAGATCATGATGTATTCCATTTTTATATTTTGACTAGAAGATTACAGATTTATAGAATCTAAATCAAAGAAACCTATCATGAATGAGTATTAATAAAACTTCGCCAAACTTCTAAAGTATGTACCTCAATACTAGGCAAATGAGAGGCTCAAAATTAGTAAGTTCATAATGGGATTGAAAACATGGATAGGTGGAGAGATGGATGTTCATGGGCCATCTACCATGGACCAAGTCTTTGAGAAGGCATTCAAGAAAGAACATAAGTTGAAATTTATTTCTTAGGTCAAGGACAAGTTTAAACAAAAGTTTGTAAGTTTTAAACTAACTTTTAAAAAGAACTGGAACTAGAGGAGTGGAGACTCAAGGAGTCAGTTCAAAAACTAGAATGCTAGATTTAACAATGGTTCAAGTAATAAAGAATTGGGTGATGGTTTCAAAGGTAGTTTCAAGGGAAACTAACAAGATGATAGGTATGGACCATTTGGAGGTTGTTTCAATTATGGAGGTGGCCATTATGTTCATGAGTGTAACCAAGATAAGTTAAAGAAAAAACGTTCTATTTCTTAGTAAGAAATATTTCAACAACATATTTATGTGGGAGTTGATAATTGATAAGCTGAATTCCAAGTTTTAGGTCCATAGAATTGTCAGGTATTTTGTTTGAATATCTAGTTTCCATTTTGATAGATACAAGGTCTAAAAAATATTTTATAGATCTTAAAATTCTAAATAAGCTATATAAAAGAGCTAGAGTAATGGTAAATGCATGGTCATTACAATATGGGAATTATTTTAGAGTCAAGGTGGACAAGTGTTTAGTTTAAGGATATATTAGGTTGCTTGATAGACATTTATGTATCACCACTAGATTCATATGATGTGATCTTAAAAGTTAACTAGATTTCAAATCTTAAGGCCAAGGTTGATTGGTATCTATAGAAAGTTGATTGTCTGGATGATTTTGGAAATCAAGCACAAATTTTGGGTGAGAAAAAAGAGTTGAGGCTTAGGAAGATTTATTCAATGCAACTCAAGAAGGCTCAAGGAAAAGGATGTTAAGCATTTATTATTAATATAAATGAAATGGAAGAATCTAAGTAACCATCCCTTGAATATTATCCATTTCTTAGTAATTTTCATGATGTTTTTCTAGAGAAATTTCTAGGATTGAATTCTAGACATGAATATGAATTCTCTATTTATATCATACCTAGATCAAAACCTCAGTCTATGGTACCATATAAGATGATAACCATTGAATTGGTTGAATTAAATGCTCAACTCTAAGAATTGTTATCATAGGGTTTGATCAATCCAAGTGTGTCACCATGGTGTGCATCATTTATCTTTGTCATTAAAAAATATGGTACTCTTTGGATTTGCATAGATTATCGAATGTTGAATAAGGCAACTATAAAAAATAAGTATCTACTACCTCATACAGATGATCTTTTCAATTAGATGTGATGGGAAATAGTTTTTCCTTATATTTATCTTAGATAAAACAATGTTTAGAACTTGTAATGGGTATTATGAGTTCACAGTGTTGCCATTTGGGTCAAAAAATGCTCCGGTAGTGTTTATAAATCTCATGAATAGTGTGTTTAG
This sequence comes from Torreya grandis, assembly GCA_037957365.1. Lineage (NCBI taxonomy): Eukaryota > Viridiplantae > Streptophyta > Pinopsida > Cupressales > Taxaceae > Torreya > Torreya grandis. The sequence goes on from JARHVA010002305.1 coordinate 2,045,288, forward strand.
AGATTATCTAGATCATTTTTTTTTTCTTGATGACATTCTTATATATTCTAAGAATGAAGAGGATCATCTTCAACATCTAGAACTATTTCTGTAATGGTTGCAAAATCATAAGTTGTATGATAAGTTGTCTAAGTGCATATCTTTTCAAGAGAAAGTTCAGTCTATGGGATATATTATTTATGCATATGGTATTTTAATAGATTTAACAAAGATAAGACCCATTATGGAGTGGCCAACACCATATACCATGCACTAGATAACAAATTTCATGGTATTAGTGGGCTATTACAGGAAGCTTATTCCAAATTTTTCTATGATAGCTAATATGATTACCTCTCTACAATGGAAGAATGACACTTTTATCTAGTTAGATAAGTGTGAAGTAGATTTTTAGGAATTGAAAAGAAGACTTATTTCAGCACCAGTGTTAAGAGTTCCTAACCTCAATGGTCAATTTTCGGTGATCACAAATGCATCTAGGGATGGACTAGGAGGAGTCGTTATGCAACATAGTGCAGTGGTAGCTTATGAATCAAGGAAGTTGAAGAATTATGAGGTGAAAAATGACCCTTAAGACCTAAATCTTGCAACAATTATACATTATTTGAAATTTTGGAGGAATTATCTTTGTGAAAACTATTTGAGCTCAAGAATGATAAATTTGAACTCAAGTACATCTTCACCTAACTAAATCTGAATATTCATTAGAGACACCAGATAGATTTCTTGTTTGATTATGATTTTGACACCAATTATATCAAAGGCAAGGAGAATAGAGTAGTTGATGCCCTTAGTTGCAGAAGGTACATATCAACCATGACAACTATCAATAGTTAGGGATCAAGTGATAAAATTCTCTTTAGGAAATGGATTCTATGATTAGGTTAGTAAAACATTGTCTGAGAATGCTTAGAATCCTAGGTATAATGGATTTAGGTTAGAGAATGATGGTCTTTTATGATATAATAGAAGGATGTATGTGTTATATTGAGAGATTATAAGGATCAAGGTGATAAAATAACTACATAATGCCCCATATTTAGAACATATAGGAGTAATTAATCTCATTTCAAAGTTTAGACTACTTTATTTATAGAAGATAATCAATAAATATGTAGTAGACTTTGTGTCACATTATCTAGAATGTCAGTGAGTGAAAGTTGAACATGTGCATCTCGATAGATTGTTACATTCACATTATATAATAGAATGGAAGTAGAAAGTGATCAGTATAGACTTTATCCAAGGTTTACCATTATCATAGAACAATAAAAACATGATCTTGGTTGTAGTTGATAAGCTAACCAGGGTAGTTCATTTTCTACCAGGCAATTTGACAAATGATGCACCCACTCTTGCAAAGAGGTTTATAAATGAAGCATATAAGTTGTATATATTTTTAGAGAAGATCATTTTGAATCATGATCTAAAGATGAATTGTATATTTTGGGTGACTCTAAATTTTATTTTGGGTATGCAACTAAATTTTAGCATCGTAAACCATCCAGAGATTGATGGTCAGAGTTTAGAATAAGAAAATTAATTAGGTATTAGAAGATAGTATTCATGTGTATTGCATAGGTAAATAATACAAGTGGTAATATTACATTATATTGGTTGAGTTTTCATATAATAACTCATACCAATTAGCTTTGAAGATGGCACCTTTTGAAGCATTATATGAAAGAAGGTGCAAGACACCAATCAGTTGGGATAGGTTGGAAGATACTTTAATAAATGGAAGATAAAGTTATAATAATTAGGTATAGATAAGTCAAGGACAATGATAGGTAGAAGATTTATGATAATATGAAAAGAAAAGATAGGCAATTTTCAATATGTGATAAAGTATTTTTGCAGGTTAAGTAGTAGAACTCGATTAAATTCAAGAATTTTGTAAAATATTAACCAAGATATGTGAGACCCTTCAAAATGTAAGAAGTGATCAATAATGTAGCATATAGGCTTGCATTTCCACCATCCCTAGATCTATTTCATAATATCTTCCATGTTTCTTATCTTTAAAAGTATATAGCTGATCTTTTACATTTGTTGGATTGGAATGATTTATAGGTTATGTATCCCAGGGTGGTCATGGTAAAATCAATCAAAGTAATTGGAACTCGCAAACATCATTTAAATAATAGAGAGTTGTCATAGTGTAAGGTCTTTTGGGACCAATACTCTGAGGATAGTGCTACTTAAGAGGATTATGATGAGTTTTATAAGTTATTTCTATATTTATTTTCTTGATTTGATACTTCTTACTATGTTACTTTTCTACTAAATAATGTTTTTAATTCAAAACTAATATTTTAATAAGTGTCATCAAGATGATGACAAGATTTAGGGTGCAAATATGTTACATCCCTATTTATCGCTTACCATATTTACTTGAGTATCCATGGATTTTTATAATTGTTAATTTGTATTATTATATTATTATGAGATAGTTGAATATTATTTTGATTACATGATCACATTGCTATGAATTTAGTTGTATTGTATATTCTTTACATTATGACCATGTTGATTTATTATTTCAATTATATTTTATGATATATGTCATGATGTTATGGACTAATTACCTTTTTGTCATGAGTTTGACATAGGAGAGATTCATTCCTCAAATCATGACAAAGGGAGAGCATCATCAGAGAGGGTGATGTAGATGGAGGTATTGGGAGATGATAAAAGAATGGCTAGAACCCTGTACACACTATGTTAAATAGTACATATTAAATGCATAGTTTGAAATATTAGTATTAGTATATTTTTATGATTGTTTGCATTTAAATAATTACTTATGCATACTAGTTGTGTGTTAGTTCAAATTTATGCCTATGTGGAATTAATCTTGTGTGATTACATTTATGTCCTACTAATGTGTTCATGACTATTAATATTTTCAAAACTATAAATTTGCATGAACAAGTATCTAGTACTACTGTATGTAGACTAACCTTCATGACTTTGGAATGTTTTAAAACATAAACTAGTTATCTTTATGATATTTCAAAAATACCCAATTACTATTGAAAAGAATATAATTGACTTACATTAGTCATATTGATACTATTTACCTATACTAAGTAGAAAATTAAGGAATTGTAATATAATTAGTAACTTATATTGTAATATATTTTTATAATTAATAAATAAAATAATTATATTATATTGAATTATAATTAGTAAATTGGCATTATACATATTAATTGGAGTATATTGTATTATAATTATGAAATAAAAAAATTGTATTTTGTTATACCTAGAAAAATACATGAATACCAAAATTGAATTAGAAAATATATGTTTATAAAAAATAAAAACATAAAAAGGGAAAAGGCAAAGCTTTTAAATGAAATAAAATAATGGAAAGATTTTAGAAAAAAAAACAAAAAAAAAAAAAAAGTCGTCTCAAAAAGGAAAAAGGTAGAGTGGATGGCATAGAGAAAGATAAGAAGAAAAGAATTAAAGAAAAGATAAATGGGGTTCAATTAGAGAAGGAACGAGATGATAGAGATTATAAGAGTATGAAGTGGAAAAGATAAGGTAGCGCTTGAAGAGAAAGAGCAACATAGTGAGGGAAGGTAGGTGATGTCATTAAAATTTGTGTGAATTTCTATGTTTTGATCTTTACAACTAGCAAATATATTGAATAACGAATATATCTATAAAGCATGGCAAACTTGTTAAATATAACAATGATATATTTAAATATATGAAATAATAATAATAATAAAATACAAGCTCTCTTTATTGCAAAATACAGTGTTCTAGTTACAATTATACTGATAATAATTAAATACAGCAATCTGGTTATAATAAAAAAATACAATGATCTAGTTATAATAATAAAATACAAGCAAACATTACACCTAAGTGAAGTTCTTACATATATCTATTTTTCTCCTTTTTCTTTAACCGATGATGATGTTTACTATACATTTAAATTTTTGTAAATGCCCAATGAATCTTAACAAGTTGCCTCTACCAGGAAACACGTTTAACAATCTAAATCCAATCACCAACTTCTTACTATGCCAGTAGACAAATGATTCTCTTTCCTCTTCTATCACATCATTCATTACATATCTTGAATCTAAAAAATACAAATTCTCTAGCTTTGCATAAATCTCTTTATCTCTTGAACATCATCCCATTTTTATGTAGATGTCTAACAAAAGAACATAAGATGCATCATTTTTAGGACTTAGCTCCAATAATTGAAAGTTTTGGGCTATTCTTTACACACACACACACACACAATATATATATATATATATATATATATATATATATATATATATATATATATATATATATTTGTTGGTCAGGGGTTAAATTTAATCATGCTAGGCCAACATAATGAAAAAGAGGAATTAGAAAAAAATGATAATCTAGGCTTAAAATGTGATTGGATAGGAACTTTGGAAAGTGGGCACCCTAGGGTCTAGTGCTATAGTCCAAGTTGGGTGCTATTGTCTGGAGTGTACAGACTTAGTGGGATGGAATAATCTTGGAAAAAAGGTCTCGAATAAGATGGAATGAATTCTTGAAATCCTATATATGATTGGGAATCAATGAAAAGGTTCTTAAAAGGGTCATGAAAGCAAGCAGGAGGGACCTATGGGATGGATGCCATAAGTCATACTCAAATTACCAATTTTCACATTTTATATGACTACAACAATGGAGTATAGCGTTTTAAGATAAAATTATCTCTACATGAAGCTCTATAAACTTTCAACTGTCAAAACTTCAAAGGTAGGGTCACATAGACTTGACATACAAAACCCAAAATGCTTAGATCTTCAAGATAATAGCAGCATAGGTGGACTATAATGCCAGATACTAAGGTGTCCTCTTTTTGTCACTCATATCCTTTCACTGAATAAAGGTTAGATCCTAATTTGTGACAATGTCTCAATCCTACGCAGTGAATTCTAGCCTCTATCTCAGTCGTATCAGTTAGTTTCTAGTTAAATCTTGTTTTCTTACCCTTATTACTATTTTTATAAAATCTCAAATTGTAATCAAATTATACAAATCAATATATTAATTATTTCATATTTATCTATTTATTTTACTACTCATACCCTTTAACTAAATTAGGAATAATACACCAATATTCTTAAAATTGTTAAATCATTTGGTGAACCCGACTTACTTTGTTTGTGCATAAAAACCTTAGGGTAAATTTTCTACTAGTTTTTTCTATATTTTTTTGATATTTTACTTGCATAATAAAATTTTAAATTAACATTAAATTTTTTAATTTCATAGTACTTTTAAAATAATTTCATTTCAAACCTTAGTTGCCAATAGTAGGTCCCAGTATTTTCCCAATATTTTTCTTATATTTTTCTAACTTTTTACTTGCATATTTAAATAAAAACTTTGAATCAAATTTTAAAATTCCTTAGAAATTTTAAAATAATTTTATTAAAAACCATAGTTTTATGTATCACCTCATATTTTCTTCTTAAGATATCACCTTACATCTAAAATCATATTTCAAAAATGGATTTCACTTATTTTCAAATATTTCTATCATTTTTAGCAAATAATGAGACTATACTTGGTCATATCATGTACATGAATGATGAAGTTTACCATATGCTAATACAAATGATCCAAAATGTAGAATCTTTAGTTGAAATATAATTCAAGAAATAAGAACAACACAATTGTAATAATGTTATCTCTAAGAAGAGATGTTATATTGATCAAATTTACAGATCCAAACATATGCCTATCTCTGAGAAGAGATGTCTGATTTATTTTTTAGGTTACATCTTCATTTATAAATATTTTAAAGGTAGAAATAGGATTTGGAAGGTCACCAATCTCAAGGGATATTAAGTGGTTTGACTTCCATGATTCACAACAATACAAAAGTTGAGGAATTACTATTTTTAGAAACATATTATTTTACACTACACTACTAAAATTGAAATTTAGGGTACTTCCATTTGGTTTTTAGAGGTTAAAACCCACCTAGTGGAGCTTAGTTCCATCTTAAATTATTCCCCTCATTTTTATCTTTCTAACAGTTCAAATGGGGGGTCAAACGAAGCTATGGTGTAAAATTTATGGCTCCCAAAAGTTATACCACTAATTGGGGTAAAACCGTCGCTCAAATTGTCACTTCAAATTTTGCTTAGATCATTCCTCCCTCTTTGAGAATCAATGGTCCCCATTTTATCAATATTTCTCATCAAGTGTGGTAGTTGTGTTTTGATTTAATTCCAAATACATACTTGGAATGGATTGTGCTTTATGGAATTGTGCTTTGTGGAGCTATGCAAGACCTGATTGTTCACCATTTCTATCTGACCATTAGTCTATGGATGGAAAGCCATGAACTTATTCATCTTGGTATCTATTTTCTTCTATTTTTATGGTGTTTATGTAGTTAGGGCTATAACATCAGCCCTTTTGGATTCCTATGGCTTGACCACCATGAGAACAAATTTCCTGGCACTAATCAAAGAGACAAATGTAAAAGGTGGTACCTTTGGTACCTAGTAGCACCATGTTTCAATAGTGAGGGTGATCCTTTAATTTCTTGATTCATAGATTCCATGTCAATCATACATGAATGGCTAACCAAAGAGTACATTAAAAACATCTAGATTGACCACATCATATAAGACCTCATCTTGGAAAGGTTTTATTGGATATGAAAGAAGACATTGGTGGGTGACATGGAGGTTTCTCCTTGGACTCAACCATCAAATACTTTATGGATTTGGGTGAGACTTTATGGAAAAATTTAGGCTTTTCACAACATTGGTGGAGATTAAATTCTTTTGACTCCCACTATCAATAATGAAATCTAGAGGCTTACCTCTCACCTATAACTTAGAGTTAAAAAAACCTTTCCTTGTCATCTAGACTCTTCTCATGGGTCCATGATGAAGTAATGATGGCATTAGGTTCAGCATGTACAATCTCTTCTTCATCCTCTTTAACTATAGGGTGTGTATGAGGTAGAGTAGTAGATGTTGAGGATTGTGACTTAGAAAGTAGGGACTTGATGGCTCAACATTCTTCTTTGGAGTGCATTCCATATTTATGGTAATCACACCATTTCCTAATATTCCCTTCCTTTTTCTTCAAATTTTTTCCTTGTGTTTGATCTTCTTTTTTATTTTTCCATTCTGTAGGCTGACTCTTTGTATTCATTCTTCCATGCTTCTACTCAATCTTCATCGTGAACTTGTACACCTCACTGAGGGTTTCTAGATTGAAGAGTTCCATCTCCCCCATATATACCATTATATTCCACCATGATATTTGAGAACCTTGTGTTTCTCACTTTTTTGAATTCCCAATCTCATAGATAGAGAATGAAAAATTTCAGTGTAATCTGGAATAGACTATTCCTTACCTTGGTGAAGTTATTACCACTTTATTTATAGACCATAATATGCTTTAATGGGGTAGTATTATTTCTTTATAGCTTATATGAAATCATCTTAGGTAGGTTCCACCTCAAGGCCAATATCATTCATACTGAATCTCTTCTTGTACACTTCACACCAATTTTTGACAGGCAATGATGCTTTCAAAAGAGCAAAAGTGATCTTCTCTTTATCAATGAATTTATTTACAAAAAAATAGGAAGACAATTGATCTAACCAATTTTATACTATATCAGCATTGATTTTTCCTTCAAATTTAGGGATATCAAAATTCACCTAAACCTTGAAGGGTGTTGGGGCACTGAAAGGATGTAGGGGTCGAGATGAAGAGCTAGAATTTTCCATCAAGATTTGTTGGAGAATTTGGGTGAATTATTATAGCATCTACACTTCTTTCTATTAGAGGGATTAATTCACCATTTCCTTGAAAGGATTGGATGTCTTGGTCTTTTCCACCATTTTAGATCATTTAGACTGAATAAGTGGATAGTTTGGAAGTTCTGTTGTTTTCTACCCAAGCTTCTTGTAGCCTAACCTCATCCTCAGGATCATACACTCTCAAGACAAACCACTATGGTACCAATATTCCAAAACTTAGAATCTTTGGTTGAAATATAATTCAATAAATAATAACAACACAATTTTAATAATGTTATCTCTGAGAAGAGATGTTTTATTGATCAAATTTGTAAATCTAAACATATGCCTATCTCTAAGAAGAGATGTCTAATTTTATTTTCAAGTTACATCTTCATTATACATATTTTGAAGGTAGGAGGAGGATTTTGAATGTCCCAAATCTTGAGTGATATTAATTGGTTCAAATTCCATGATTCACAACAATACTGAAGTTGAGGAATTACTATTTTTAGAAACTTACTATTTTTAGACTACACTACTGAAATTAAAATTTAGGGTACTTCTATTTGATTTTTTGGGGTCAAAATACACTAATAAAAGATCCATGTCATATCTCAACATTTTTATCATTATTATCTTTCCAACAGTTCAAATGGGGAGTCAAATGGAGCTATGGTGCAAAAGTTATGGCTCCCGAAAGTTCTACCACCAATTGGGATAGAACCGTCGCCCAAATTGTCACCTGAAATGTTGCTCGAATCAACAAAACTTCATTCTTTTGTTTCATGCCTAATTTTCATAATATGGGATCATATTAATAAATTCATTTTTTAACATAGTAATATATCTCTCTTTCAAATCAAAATTTACTTTTCTTTCATACAAGGTTCTATCTCTTCCTTTCTATGTCTCATATGACAAAATTTTCAAGTTTATCATGCTAAATAAATTATAAATGTCATATCACATGCCAAATTTTTTTATGAATTCATACACAAATTCATGATTTTTATCCCTTGATTTTTATCTCTTATATGGAAAAATTTTCAAGTTTATCATGCTAAATACATTTAAAATGTCATAGCACATGCCAAAGTTTCTTATACATTCATATGTAAATTCATGCTTTCTATCCCAAACTTGATATGTCTCATGTGTAATTATCTTTATAAACATATTATTATACAAATTATAACTCCAATTACATTTATTTTATCCCACATACATGGTTTCTACCTAGATGATCCTTTGATTAAACTAACAACCACCTGTCAAGTTTCAATGTCACATCTTATGCATAGGAAATAGTTTACTTCACTTCCTCTCCCCTAAGAGGGTGATATATAATTTCCCTCTAAATAGGTTCATGATATCACCCCTCCAAAATCTAATTTAAATCATACTCTTGTTCTTAATGCATACATTCAGTCTATAGCTTCTTCCAAATCTATTCAATATTTGTGCTTACATGTTCAATCAGAAGCTACTAGGGTTTGAACTTGTGAGACTCTAAGGAATCAAATCAGTAGTATGAGAAAGATATTTTCATATTTAAAAATTCAAAACCATATATTACATGAGGATATCACAACATTTAAAAATTATATTATAATGTAAAAGCCTCAAAGGCACCCTAGTGTCAATCATGTATATGCACTTTCACCAATTCAATTGGTTGAAAACAATGTTACATATCAAAACAAGAAATCATAATAAAGTAACTCTAAAACTAGTGATTAAAAAATCATTCAAATATTAAATAATAGTTCAAGTGAGGTACTTTGGGAAATGATTAAATCTAAATTGATCAAACTACCTCCTCTGCATCCACTACAAAAATCTAGATATTATTGTGCATATCATAGAATGAATGGGCATCACACAGATTCATGTTTGGCATTAAAATAATATATAAAACAAATAATTTATAATGAGGACCCTATACAAGGTAAATCAATCAAGAAATCCACCATAACATAGGAACATATTCACAAAGGGTCAAATTTAGAAATAGTACAAAAGTGGCTACCAAAGCATAACTCAGAACAATAAAAGGATCACAAAGTAAAATCAAAGCAAAAAACAATACCACAAGCATAATTAAATCATGAAAAATATTCAAATATATCTCTCTAAAATGAGGCTCAAATTTCAAAGAAGTATGGATTTGGTCAACAATATCTACAATAGTTTGATTATCGAGGTCAAGGGTTGGGCAAGCATGTTCAAGGCATCACTACTATTATAACAATTGATAATGTTTGTCACCAAGGTTTGGAATTTATTGAACATCATAAGGAAAATAATTCACAAACACAATTTATCAAATGAAAAGACCTAGATACAACAAAAGTCAAAACTAGCATTCCATTAGTTCAAAATTATGATGATAATGATGAGTGGAACAATACATGTTATTATAATTTCCAAGATATCGATAATGAATCTGAATATTCAAAGTCATATTTGTAGCCATTCCCTCATGCTTCACAATCATGCATGATTCCTTTTTTTGGTACAAGACACCATGATATGGAGTGACCCATGAGATTCATCGGTTAGTATCATTCCTTCCTGGCATACTTGTACATCATTTCTCAAATTTTTATATATAGTCTCTTTTCAAATTACTTGTACATAGTTTATTTTTTTTACTTTTACATAGTTTCTTAGTATTTCTTGTACATAGTCTTCATATGATTGATTGTACATATCTCAAATATTCAAAAATAATACAAGATATAAAAATTACAAAAACATTCAAATATGTCAAAACACCAAAAATACTTTGATTGTATGCATTATCCATGCTTTATATTTATACTACTATGCTAGACTTACATTTTTATTTTATGTTATTGTTTGTCAATTTATCTACATTAACATGCTTCACTTGATTTTTTGTCAAGTGTGTGTAGTGACATCCAACTCTTTGATTACTTCACTCTACCCATTAAGAGGGCATACAACTTATACATTTGAGACATCGATACATATACCCACTAGGGGCATCTTCTACATGACTACACCAACTAGGGTATGTCATTTATACACCACACACTATAGTTATCATATTGATGTACATTACTTATTAGTTTACATAAATTACTCTATTGATACTCATTAGTATATAGCACTTATATATTTTTACCATATACCTAGTCTTGTACTACATGTATTGTATACTTTCACCTTTTTACTTTGATTAGGTAGATAATATTGTATTTTTAGTCTTTACGTGCTTTCATTTATTGATTTACATAGCTAGATTGATTGTATTTCTCAATTTTAGTTTTATAACCTGTATGTGCCTTAGGACATTTTCCAATGTCCTTTGCTTATAATCATGTGTGTGCCTTAGGCAATTTGCCAATATCCTTTGCCTATACTCTTATATGTGATTGTGAATTTCATGTCAACCTTACTTATTTTCAAATGTATGTGTATGTGGCATTTGAACATGCCTTATATGCTTGCTTTTAATTCTGAGTGACATGTATATGTCCCTTGTTTTCTTGGCCAATCGTGTACGCTTATTGCTTGTTTGCTTCTCATTTTTTGCAATTCCATTATTCACATTATGCATTATCTTATTATCTTGGATGTCATGATGGATATCATTCTCCATCCATCCTTGCCAACTAAAAACTAAATAGATCTCTAGTTATAGTTTTAATTCAATACATTTGACATACTATTACATTGTTATATCTATCTAGGAATACCTCTATTGACCTAACAATCTCATTTAGAAACTATGTTATATCTTGAGATATCTTGCTGATTATCATTGTTATATCATGTATTTCATAGCATAACACACTTGTAGGGATTTTTCTTCTTAGGGTAGTCATTATAGGGTGTTTACTCCTAACCTTAGAAGAGGGGGAAACAAATAGGGGTTTTCTCACAAAGATCAAAGCTCATACCAGTTAAAAAACCAATTTTAGAACACTCAAAATAGTAATCAAAAGTCAAACTAAATAGAATAGTCTAGAAAATAGTGATGGTGCTTGAACAATTTTTAGTTTTAGAAAAGGAAAACAATATCAGACATGGATAATAGCACCAAACACTAGGGTGTCCTATTTTTGGCCCTTCTATCCAAACATAAAAAAACTAGATTTTTCAAAAGTAGGTAGAAAAGTAGGTTCAACTATAGTTTTGCACATTTAGACTAGTTTAGAATCAACAAGTTTTAGTACACTTTAACTCATAGAATCTAGATATAGGGGTCATCATGCATAACATAATGGCTCACATGTTTAGTTTTGGATATAGTAGTTGGTATAACTTCTAGAGAAGAATCCATGTTCTAGACACTAGTGATTAGAGGCCATGTGCATGCAACATTTGTTTTCTTTTTCTTTTGAGTTCAACATTACCCAGACATTCTTAGTAATTGTGTGTTTTATTCCATATATAGATGGTTGGCATCATTTTGGAGTGGATTTTTTACAAGCCTAACTTCCACATTTCATAGTGGCTTTCATATAAGCCTAGTGCACTAGTTTCAAAGTGGATTTCATACAAGCCTAATCTCTATCTTTTAAAGTGGCCAAGAGTGGCTTAGTTTTCAGCATAAATTTAGCTATCCATGCCAACATTATCATATTATATAGCATTCATGGGCTTCAGGAGCCATTTCATTAGACACACATTGCATACCAGTATCAATTTATAGTTTCACTTCACAAGGCAACAATAGAGCGAAAGAACTAGCTAGCATTTGAATTCTTGAGCCACCTATTTAGATAGATTAAACACACAGTCCAAACATTGATCAACACATGTATGACCAAATAGCTTTAAATAGTGGGAAAAATGGAGCCAAAGGGCCAAACCTTGCATTCTTGAGCCACTCTCGAGGAATTTATCACTCAAATCTATTCATGATATTACTCTTGGTACAAAATCATCTAGCATTACTCAATATCATCCAACATAACTTAGCATCACAATAATTTTTTTATAAGTGCATGTAGCTAGTGAGATGTATTCATTCTTTTTGATGCCTCTCTATGTTACCTATCTTCGTAGGTTCTTATTTTAGATATAGCATATCTAATAAGTTTTTATCTACTCTTTATTTTCTCTCACAGATTCACACTTCATAGTGTTCTCTCTTTATGCACACCCAACATCACATGGCTTCATAAGCTTCACCCTTGCAGTTAAGTTCAAGTACGCTTTCTATTTTTCCTTTATCCTATTATTTCACTTTTTTGCATTACTAGAATAAAGGGGGGATAAATGTAGTCATATAAAATGAAAAAATTGAAAACTTGAATATGGCTTGTGACATCCATCCCATAGATCCCTCTTACTTGCTTTCATGACCCTTCTAGGTGCATTTTCATTGATTCCCAGTCATCTGTAGGCTTTCAAGACCTCATTCAAACTTAGTTGGGACCCTTTTTCCATGCTTATTCCATCACCCCAAGTCATGTACCCTATAGATAATAGTGCCTAAATTGTACTATAGCACTAGACCCTAGGGTGTCCCCTTTCCAGCACCCCTATCCAATCATATTTTGAGCCTAGATTACCATTTTTCTCTAATTCCTCTTCTTCATTGTGTCAGCCTAGCATGACTACATTTAACCCATGACCAAAATATCAATATAAAATCCCATTCAAATTTTATTTAGAAGGGGTTGGAAAATATCACAAAGCAAGCAAGAATACAAGCAAGACTACTCAAGCATGTTTCCCTATTCTCTGCATATAACCATCCAATACTATTTCTAGCTTATTCAAAACCTTACATCAGTCCCTAGTCATCTCAAATCACACCCATTTTAACATTGTACATCTTCATACACACCATTGCACAAAGCACATTAAGTGGGGGAACTACATATGGCTTGATCCCTCTTTGGAGTATTAGTATGTAGGCAACGTGCCCATACAAGAGGTGTGAAAACATGTTCAATGAATCTTACACACACTAACACCCCCCTCTTTCTCAAATTTGATCAAATCAAAATGGAGTCTAAGGTTTGAAGACAAAATTATCTCTACAAGGAAATCTATAGACTTTCAACTATCAAAACTTCAAAGGTAGGGTCACATAGACTTGACAAACAAAACCTAAAAAACCTAGATTTTTAGGATAATAGAAGCATAGGTAGACTATAGTGCCAGATACCAGGGTGTCCTCCTTTTGGTACTCATATCCTTTCACCAAATGCAGGTTAGATCTTGATTTGTGATAATGTCTCAATCTTGCACAGTGAATTCTAGCCATTGTCTTAGTCGTATTAGTTAGTTTCTAGTTAAGTCTTATTTTCTTACCCTTATTACTATTTTTAGAAAAGTTCAAATTGTAATCAAATTATATAAATCATTAGATTAATTATTTCATATCTATCTATAATTTTACTACTCAAACCCTTTTACTAAATTAGGAATAATACACCAATATTTCAAAAAAAATAAAATCATTTATTGAACTTGACTTACTTCCTTTACGTATAAAAACCCTAAAAACCCTAGGGTAAATTTCCTACTAATTTTGCCTAGATTTTTTTTATTTTTTACTTACATAATATAATCAAAAATTAGTATTAAATTTTTTAATTTCATTGTAATTTTAAAAGAATTTTATTTCAAACCCTACTTGTCCATACTAGGTCTCAGTATTTTCCTATATTTTTCTAATTTTTTATTTACATATTTAAATAAAAAATTTGCATCAAATTTTAAAATTTATTAATAATTTTTAAATAATTTCATTCAAAACCCTATTTGATGTCAAGATCCTCTCCTTAGAGTACAATTGATTACTTTTGTATAAGCAACTAAACACATAATTAAATCAGAAGTAATATGTAACTAGAATTCAGAAATAACAAAGAATATGAGATACGAGAAACAATACAATCTGTATTAACACTCTTCCAAAAGGAAATACAATGAGTAAATCTCACTCTTCTTCCCACACCTCTTGGGTGTACAGTAATTCTCCCTCAAGAGTTCTCTCTCTCTCTCTCTCTCAAACAATTACAACCAACTCAACACTGAGTTGTTCCCTCCAGTGACAATCAACCCAATGGTTGTTGTTGCCTACTCTCATCCACAAACCTTCTTGATCTTTCACCCTATAGATCTAATTGGTCTTGCTTACACCATGTGTTGTAGATCTTCTTGATCTTGCTACCCCACAGATCTAACTGAGCTTTCACACACACACACACCCGCAGATCTTCTTGATCTTGCTACCCCGCAGATCAACTAACCTTGCTTACCTATAGATCTTCTTGATCTTGCACTCTTGCAAACCTTCTAGATCTTACACTTGAGGATCTAATCCTTATTAGTCCTTAGTCCTCAATTACAATACAGCCCCATGGGTCTCTTAAATAGATCCCAAAACAAACAATAATTAGAAACGCAGACTCAAGACTAAAATTAGTCTTTACATGCAAACTCATTGTTTGTCTAAAATTAGACTAGTTCTAGAAACACACAGGTGACCAACGTCGATCACTATCTATCTGGAGATGATTTATGTCAGTCGATGAATAACTGATGTTGGCATATTCTGATTCTTACCTGACTGATGTTGATAGATTCTGATCAACATCGGTGACTTTGTAACCCAGCAACCTCCACCATTTACATAATAGTGAAGCTTTTAGCTGCATAACTTAACAATCTCCCACTTGGAGATAAATAGTTGCACTTGTATCTCTACTTATACATCCTCTAATTTGTTTTTGGCTTGTATCTCCATCTTCAAGTTCAATCTTGAAGATCAACCACCAACAGTGAACACATATCCTATGGTGCTTCACCTGCCATCCAAGTCACCTGCCATATCTAAATCTACATACCCATGTAGAGAAGTGTTTGACCCTACATAGCATAAATACCTACTACTGGTCCCTCTTAAATATCTGAGAATCCACTGAACTACTTTCCAATCCTTCTTTCCTGGATTGGCCATAAACTTGCTGACAACTCCCACTGCTTGGGCAATATCAGGTCTAGTACATACCATGTACCCAACCTCATTATGTGATTTAGGACACTATTCATAGCTCAACTTGAACTGTCTAACCATAGGTGTGCTTATCAGTTTTGCATCTTGCATATCAAACCTCTTCACTACCTTATTCACATAATCCTCTTGAGATAAAATCAACCTGTGATTTTCCCTGTCTCTAGAAATACTCATGCCAAGGATTTTCTTTACTGCTCCTAAATCCTTCCTGGCACATGTCTGAGCTACTTTTACCTTTAGCTCAGCAATTCCCTACATGTGTGACCCTACAACAAGCATATTAACTACATAGAATAATAGGATAATGTAGCTATCATTATCCAACTTGGTAAAATAAATACAATGGTCACATTGACATTGACTAAAGCCATGCTTTGTCATAAACCTTTCAAACCTCAAATAACACTATTCTAGAGCTTGCTCAAGACCATATAACCTGGCAAATAGTCTCACCTGTCATTCTCTCTTTTCTTTAACTTGTGAATCCATTCATCTTTTAGTGCTTTCTTTCCAGCTGGCAACTCTACCAAATCCCATGTTTGGTTCTCTTTCAAGGAATCAATTTCCTCATTCATGCCATGCACCCACTGTTTCTTAGATTATACTTGCATTGCCTCTTCAAAACTTCCTAATTCTCAACCATCAGTGAGCAACAAGTAGTATAAAGAAGGGGAATAATGAATTCGAGGCTTACTTACCCTTTCAAACCTCCTCATGGGCATTTGAGACTCATTGACAGCTTGATGTCCACCCAAATTTTATTCTAACAGTGACCGATCCCAGTCATCTCTCAATCTACACCTGACTGATGTCAATTCCATGTAACCAACCAAAATGACATCGATTCTTACCTAACGACATTGATTTTCACCTACCTAACATCACTGACTTTGGTCTCCACTGGACTAACATCGATTCCTGCCTGATCGATGTCGATTCTCACCTGACTGATGTCGATATCTGTGTTTTCCTATGAGTGATGATTTTTACTTGTGAGCTCATTTTGGATCATAACCTTGTCCAAATCAACATTGCCCTGCTTAGAATTATTCAGCCTCTTGAGTTGATCTCTATCCATCATCTTCTCCTTAAAAACCAAGGCTTTCTAGTTCTTAAATATGTCAAAAACATCAAATTTTCTCTTTATTCAATAAACCCAATCATTTCTTGTAGCATCATCAATGAAAGAAACATCATACTATGATCCTCTAATAGAATCTCCCTGAGCTGGTCTCTACATGTCTGTGTGAACAAGCTCCAACTTGTGCTTCTTCTTTGTTGACCCAGTTTTGAGAAACCTCACTTTCTTCTATTTTCCAAAAATACAATGCTCACAAAAATCTAGATCTATGCTTTTCAAATTTGAAAGCTTACCTTTTGACTTAAGAACATTCATTCCCTTCTCACTCATGTGACCAAGCCTATAGTGCCACAACTTTGCATCTACATCTGAAGTAGATAAAATAGAAGGAGAATGATCAGTAATACAAGTAGATAGATAAAGTGTACCTACTCTCTTACCTCTGGCTAATACAAGTGCACCCTTGGAAACTTTCCAAGATTCAGCTGTGAGAGTTACTGTGCAACCCTCATCACCCAACTTTCTTGCAAAAATCAGATTCCTTTTTAGGATGGGTACATGCATGACATCCTTCAACACCCATGTGTTGCCATTCTGTAATTTCAGCTGCACTTTTCCTTTGCCAACAATTTGACAAGGTTCATCATCCCCTAAATAAACTTTTCCAAAATCTCCATGGACATAATCATGGAAAAATTCTCTATTTGGGGTTGCATGGAAAGAGGCACCAGAATCTAAAACCCAAGATTCTACTTTATCCAAGGAACATATAAGAGCATCCCGTGTAACAATACCCACATCTTTTGCTTATTTATTTCCTTCATGATGATCTTTTACCAACCAGCAATCTTTCTTTACATGCCCTTTCTTTCCACAATTCCAGTAGGTTATACCTCCATTTTTGGATTTAGATCTACTGCCTATCTTTGCTCTTGATTTGCCTTGCTTGATCTTCTCCCTTTACTTTGCCCTGCTTTCAACACTTAAAGCATTCCCTGATGTTTCCCTTGTGCTTTTCTTGCAAATTTCTTCATTCAAGATTACACTAACAACATCATCAACTTTCAAGATATTTGAAGCAGATGCAGTATTACTAACTACCATTACCAAACTGTCCCAACTTTCAGGTAAAGAGCATAAGATTAAGAGAGCCTTAATTTCATCATCAAAATCTATTTTGACTAAAATTAACTAATTTACTAATCCATGGAAATCACTAAGATGACTATATACCGATCCACCTTCTTGCATCTGCAAATTAAATAATTACTTCATAAGAAATACCTTATTCAAAGCTGAGGGTTTTTCATATAAATTTGCCAAAGATTCCATTAACTCTACCATTGTCTTTGCCTGTGATAAGTTGGAAATCATAGACGATGCCAGGCTTAGCCTTATAGTGCCAAGAGCCTTTCTATCAAGAACACTCCATTCTTCATATTGCATATATGTGGGCTTACTTGAAACCCCACCCAACTGTAAGTATAGATCTTTTTGATACATATAATTTTTTATCTGCATCCTCCATGATTGATAATTCTTGCCATTGAATTTTTCTATTCTTAGCTTACTTTCTTCTACCATTGCTTTACTCCCACTCAATCAGAAACCTCTAAGAGTGAACCTGTAATCAACAAACACTAACCCGCTCTACCACTTGTTAGTGAACCAAGCTCTGATAAACTTGGCTCTGTGAACCTTCACCTTGGCTCTGATACCAACTATCAAGATCCTCTCCTTAGATTACAATTGATTACTTTTGTATAAGCAACTAAACACAGAATTAAACCAGAAGTAATATGTACCTAGAATTCAGAAACAGCAAAGAATATGAGATACAAGAAACAATACAATCTATATTAACACTCTTCTAGAAGGAAATACAATGAAAAAATATCACTCTTCTTCTCACACCTCTTGGGTGTACATTAATTCTCCCTCAAGAGTTATCTCTCTCTCAAACAATCACAACCAACTCAACACTGAGTTATTCTCTCCAGTGACAATCAACCCAATGGTTGTTTTTGCCTACTCTCATCCACAGACCTTCTTGATCTTTCACCCTGTAGATCTAATTGGTCTTGCTTACACCGTGTGTTGCAGATATTCTTGATCTTGCTACCCCACAAATCTAACTGAGCTTGCACACACACACCCGCAGATCTTCTTGATCTTGGTACCCCGCAGATCAATTGACCTTGCTTACCTATAGATCTTCCTGATCTTGCACTCTTGCAGACCTTCTAGATATTACACTTGAGGATCTAATCCTTCTTAGTTCTTAGTCCTCAATTACAATACAGCCCCATGGGTCTCTTAAATAGATCCCAAAAAAAACAATAATTAGAAATGTAGACTCAAGACTAAAATTAGTCTTTACATGCAAACTCACTATTCATCTAAAATTAGACCAGTTCTAGAAACACACATAGGTGACTGACGTCGGTCACTGTTTGTCTGGAGATGATTGATGTCTGCCAATGAATAACTGATGTTGGCATATTTTGGTTCCTTCCTAACTGATGTTGGCAGATTTTGACCGAGATTGGTTACTTTGTAACCCAGCAACCTCCACCATTTGCATAACAATGAAGCTTTAAGCTCCACAACTTAACAGTTACATGTACTAGCTCCTATTTGCTTCTTGAGATATCACCTTACATCTAAAATTAGATTTCAAAAATGGATCTCACTTATTTTTAAATATTTCTTACATTTTTAGTAAATAATAAGGAGACCATATTTGGTCCTATCATGTACATGAATGATGAAGTTTACCATATGCTAGTATAAAGCTTCATTCTTTGCTTTTCATGCCTACTTTTCACAATATGGGATGATATTAAGAAAGTAATTGTTAAACATAGTAAGATACCTCTCCTTCAAAGCAAAATTTACTTGTCTTTCATACAAGGTTCTATCTCTTGCTTTCTATCTCTCATATGGAAAAAAATTCAAGTTTATTATGCTAAATAAATTATACATGTCATAACACATGCCAAAGTTTTTCATGCATTCATGCATAAATTTATGGTTTTTATCCCTTGCTTTCTATCTCTCACATGAAAAAAAATCAAGTTTATCATGGTTAACACATTAGAAATGTCATAGCACATGCCAAATTTTCTTATACATTCATATGCAAATTCATGCATTCTATCCCAAACTTGATATGTCTCATGTGGAATGATCTTTATAAACATATTTTTATATAACTTACAACTCTAATTTCATTCATTTTATCCCACATACATGGTTTCTACCTAAAAGATCAATTGCATAAGCTAACAACCATCTTTCAAGTTTCAATGGCACATCTTATCCATAAGGAATAGTTTCCTTATCCTCCTCTACCCTAGGAGGGTGATTGATACTTTACCTCTAACCATGTTCATTCTATCACCCCTCCAAAAGTTGAGGAAGTTCATACTATTATTCCTAATGCATACATTTAGCCTATAGATTCTTAAAAACCTCTTCAACATATGTGCTTACATGTTCAATCAGAAGCTATTAGGGTTTGCACTTATGAGACTCTAAATAATCAAATCAATAATATGAGAAAGATATTTTTAGATTTAAAAATGTATAACCAGCTTACATGAAAATATCACAACATTGTAAAATTAGATTATAATGCAAAATTTTGAAATGCACCCTAGTGTCAATCATGTATATGTACTTTCACCAAGTCAATTGGTTGCAAATAATGTTACATATAAAAAATAGAGATCACAACAAATTAAATCTACAACTAGTGATTCAAAAATCATTCAAAGATCAAATAAGATCTCAAGTAAGGTACTTAGGGAAATGATTAAATCTAAACTAATCAAACTACCTCCTCTGCATCTAGTGCAAAGATCCAGATATTATTGCGTATATCATAGAATGCATGGGCAACACACAGATTCATTTTTAGTATTAAAAGAACATATACAATATATAATTGATAATAATGACCCTATACATTGTAAATCAGTCAAGCAACCCACCGTAACATAGGAACACATTCACAAAGGGTCAAATTTAAAAACAACACAAAAGTGGTTACCAAAGCATAACTTAGAACAACAAAAGGATCATAAAATAAAATCAAAGAAATAAACAATTCCACAAGCACAAGTAAAGCATGAAAAATATGCAAATCTATCTCTCCAAAATGAGGCTCAACTTTTAAAGTAGTATGGGTTTAGTCAATAATATATATAACAATTTGATTATCAATGTCAAGGGTTAGGCAAGCATGCTTAAGGCATCACTATTATTCTAACAATTGATAATGTTTGTCACCAAGGTTTGGAATTTATTGAACATCCTAAGGCAAACCATTCACAAACACAATTTATCAAAGGAAAAGATCCAGATATGAAAAAATTCAACACTAGCATTCCATTAGTTCAAAATTATGATGATAATGATGAGTGGAATAATACAATTTATTATGATCATCGACAATGAATCCAAATATTTAGAGTCATATTTGCAACCATTCCCTCATGCTTCACAATCATGCATGATTCTTTTGTTTGGTATAGGACACCATCATAAGGATTCTCCCATGAGACTCATCAATTAGTATCATTCCTTCCCAGATTACTTGTATATAATTTCTAAATTTCTTGTACATAGTCTCTTTTCAAATTACTTATATATAGTTTATTTTATTTACTTGTACATAGTTTCTTAGTATTTCTTGTACATAGTCTTCCTATGATTGATTGTACATAGTTCAAAAATTCAAAAGCAATACAACATATCAAAATTTCAAAAACATTCAAATATGTCAAAACACCAAAAACATTTCAATTGTATGCATTATCTATGCTTTATATTTCTACTACTATACTAGACTTACATTTGTTGTTCTATGCTATTGTTTGTCAATTTATCTACATTACCATGCTTCACTTGATCTCCTTTGAGTGTGTACAATGACATCTAGCTCTTTGATTGCTTCTCTCTACCCACTGAGGGGGCATCCTACTTCTACATTCTAGACATCGATAAATATACCCACTAAGAACATCTTCTACATGACTACACCATCCAGGTTATGTCATTCCTACACCACACACTCTAGTTATCATGTTGATGTAAATTACTTACTAGTTTACATAGATTACTATATCAACACTCACTATTATATATAACTCATGTATTTTTACCATATACCTAGTCTTGTACTACATGTCTTGCATACTTTCACATTCTTGCTTTGATTAGTTAGATATGATTGTATTTTTAGTCTTTATATGCTTTCCTTTCTTGTTTTGTTTAGCTAGATTGATTTCACATCTTAGTTTCAATTTTTTCTTCTATATGTTCCTTAGGAAATTTTCCAATGTCCTTTGCTTCTACTCATGTTTGTGCCTTAGGACATTTTCCAATGTCTTTTATCTTTAATCTTCTATGTGATTGTGGCTTTCACACCAACCTTGCTTATTTTCAAATGTATATGTATGTGGAATATGAACATGTCTTGTATGCTTGCTTTTTATTTTGAGTGACATGTGTCCATATCCCTTATTTTCTTGGCCCCTTGGCCACTCTTTTACATTTCTTACTTCTTGCCTTGTATGCTTGTTATTTATTTGCTTCTCATTGTTTTCAATGGCATGATCCACATCATGCATTTTCTTGTTATCTTGGGAGCCATGATGGACATCATGATTCATCCTTCCTTGCTAACTAACAACTAACCAGAATTTCAGTTATAGTTTCAATTCAATACATTACACATACTATTACATTGTTATATCTATCCAGGCATACCCCTATTGATCTAACAATCTTATTTACAAACTATGATATATCTTGAGATATCGTATTGATTATCATTACTATATCATGTATTTTTTCGCATAACACACTTGCAGGGCTCTTTATTCTAAGGGAAGTCATTGTAGGGTTTTCATTCCTACTCTCAAAAGAGGGGGAAACAAATAGGGGTTTTGTCACAGAGATCAGAGCTCCTACCAATTGAAAAACTAGTTTTAGAATACTCAAAATAGTAATCATAGGTCAAACTAGATAGAATAAACCAAAAAAATAGTGATGATTCTAGAATATTTTTTAGTTTCAGCAAAGGACAACAATGCTAGACATGGAAAATAACACCAAATTCTAGGGTGTCTTATTTTATATGCTCCTATCCAAATAGTATAAAACCCATATTTTGTATAAGTAGGTAGAAAAGTAGGTTCAAATATAGTTTTGGACATTCAAACCATTTTATAATCAATAGTTTTTAGTGCACTTTTACTCAGAGGATCTAGATATGGGGGCATCATGTGTGACATGATGGATCTCACTTCTAGTTTCAAATATGGTATTTGGTATAGCTTCTAAATCAAAATCCATGTTCTAAACATTAGTGATTGTGGGCAATGTGCATGGCACATTTGTTTTTTTCTTTTTGATTTTAGTATTACCCAAGCATTCTTAGTAGTTACATGCCTTATTCCATCTATAGGTGGTTGGCATCATTTTCGAGTGTATTTCATACAAGCCTAACTTATACATTTTGAATTTGCTTTCATATAAGCCTAGTGAACTAGTTTTGGAGTGGCTTTTATACAAGCCTAATCTCCATCTTTCAAAGTGGCGAAGAGTGACTTAGTTTTTAGCATACATTTGACTATCTACACCAACATTGTCAAATTATATAGCATTCATGGGATTCAAGAGCTATCTTATTAGACACACATTACATACCGGTATCCATTTATAGTTTCACTTCATGGGGAAATGATGGAGCTAAAGGACTAGCTAGCCTTTGTATTCTTGAGGCACCTATTTAGAGGGATTAGACACATAGTCCAAACATTGATCAACACACGTATGACCACCTAGCTTCACTTTGTGGGTGATGATGGAGCCAAATGGAAAGACTTTGCATTCTTGAGCCACTCTCAAGGAATTGAGAACTCAACTCCATTCATGATATTGCTCTTGGTAAAACATCATCTAGCATCATTCAGCATCATGATAAGTTTTGTATTGGTTTGAATACCCAGTGAGGTATATTCATTCCTTTCACTACCTCTCTCTTACCTAGCTTTTTTATGTTCTTATTTTAGATATAAAGTATCTAGTAAGAATTGATCAATTTTTTTTTATCTTGCATATTCACACTTCATAGTGTGTTCTCTCTATGCACACCCAGCACCACACAACTTCATGAGTTTCACCCTTACAAGTAAGTTTAGGTACACTTTCTATTTTTCCTTTATCTTAGTAATTTGTTTTACTACATTACTAGAATAAATGGGGGAAAATGTAATCATATAAAATGCAAAAATTGGTAACTTGGGTATGACTTGTGACATTCATCCCATAGGTCCCTCCTGCTTGCTTTCATGACCCTTTTAGGCACCTTTTTGTTGATTCCATGTCATTCATAGGCTTTCAAGACCTCAATCTAGCTTAGTTGGGACCATTTTTCTATGCTTATTCCATCCCCCTAGGTCATGTACCCTCCATACAATAGTTCCCAACTTGGACTCTAGTATTGGACCTTAGGGTGTCCCCTTTTTAGTGCTCCCACCCAATCACTTTTTGAGCCTAGATTACCATTTTTCCCTGATTCCTCTTCTTTATTGTGTCATACTAATGTGATTATATTTAATCCATGACCAATAGGTCCCTATAAAATCCTATTCAAATTTAATTTAGATTGGGTTGGAAAATATCACAAAGCAAGCGAGAATATAAGTAAGACTACTCTAACATATTGAAAGAGTTGTCCATAATTAGACATCCAAGACCAATGACTATAAAATAAATACACACAAATGTTGAATTAATAAATATAGAAGCGAGTAGAAACTAAACATAATGTATTCAATACTGGAGATGAATTTCTTATACAAAGAGATAAAGTTCACAGCTCTCACAACACTCAAAGTTATCACAACTCACAACTAAGATTCTTGATGAATCTAGGCTCATTGAATGAAGAATACAAAGGAAGAGAGGTATTTATAGGTTGAAGAGATAGTGAAACCCCACATCCCAATGAATGTGGTACTAATATTCCTAAATAACCTCTAGATCTCTAAGCAAGCTAATGTATCTATGTAGCCAAATCCTATAGGAAAAAGGCATACACCAACACCCCTCCATAAGCACAACTTAGGTAGGTGATGATACAAAAAATGTGTCTTGGTAATAAGGTTTGATGAGATACCCATGTACAATGAAATCTCTCATAAAATGGAGAAAAGGAGAAAACCTAGTGGGAAAAAAATCACCCCCCCCAAAAGAGATAAAATAAGAAAAGGAGACTAAAAGACCCGCCTAGAAGAAGATGTTGAAATAATCAACATTCCAAGTACATAGCGATGATCCCCAATATACTATAAAATATGAAGTTTGCCTCCACATAGAAGAGATATATTTTGATTGTAGAATGTCACATGGTGAATGTTGTAGTACGTCCCTCTTAAATAAATGATGTCTCTTCCTTTTGGAAGAAATAAACTCTGAGCTATCAAATTGTTGAATTCCCACTCAAGTGGAATGCATGTAGGAATCACAATGTAGATCTCTATAAAATATTGAAATGTCTCCCTATTAGTGATCAAATGTGGCAAAGTCTAATCAAGTATCACAAGCCTAATAGTAGAAGATGGCAATGAAGAATCATGAAATGAAAGGGAGAAAATAGCCAGAGAAAAAGATAGACATGGAATACTCACTGAAAGAATGTCCATGGAAAGAGGAGAGTAACACTTAATAACTATAAAAACTAAAGATAGGTCTATAAATGAAGCACTTAGATCTAAGGGATGAATATCCTAAAGAATATATGAGTCTATGATACTCTCAATGTGTGTACTCATTCTAGAAATAATAGATTCCTTTGAAGTGCAAGTTTGTGAAGGCTCCAGAAGAACAATAATCGACACAAGAATGGAAGTGGAATCTGTAATAGGATAACTGAGGTATGGCAAAATCTCATCCTATAGTGGGGGCTCAATAGAAGGAAAAACACTATCCACCATGGATATGTCATCATATGAAACAAAATCATGAGGCAAGAGTACAACTATGTTTGAAGAGATAATGGGCAATGGAGGAGGTGTGATGTAAGTCTCAACTAGATCTCCAAAAAGACTCTGAAGAGTGTTCCAAATAGTAGAGGGACACTCTATGTGCTCTACATGGTGGTGTAAATCCCATGAAACATGCAATAAAAAGTGACCATAGACATAGTCATAAGAGTTGGCCCAATTATTATATTGACCTGGGTCAATAGGAGTAGGAATCTATCCATATAAAAATGGAGTAAGTTCTTGTTTCTTGAGTTAACTTTCCATGTACATATGCCATGAAACATAGTTATTCTTACCAAGAAGAACCACTAGTGTATACTCAACCTTCCTAATCAATATGTATCTCTCAAGTGGAGTTGACATGACTGATAGAAGATACTAAGAAAGAGCACAACTGCATAAAATACTCTACAATGAATCCATGAAGCATCTTTATGAATAAGATGTTAGACACATCCCACAATGCATCCAAATGAGCAATCAATGTTGGAATGAAGAATGATAATAGTGCATAATTTAGAGATGGATGTTGAACTCATCCAAAAATGAGTCCATAAAAATGAGAGCAATCATTGCACAATGCACGTTGTAGAAAGTAGTAGGGCCTATACTCGTAAATATGGCAAGTACCACCCTCAAATTTTGGCACTTAATAATTCAATGTATTTTATAATAAAAATTATCTATCCATGTGGAAAATAGAAAAATACACACTTTTAAAAAACATGGCAGTTAATTTTGAGTTACCGTTTACAAGATATTAATGATATAAATTTTTATTAATAGCCCATTTTTAATAAAAAATTACACTAAATGATTAAAAAAGTACCCTTGGACGAGGTGAAAGGTGCCTTCCAACCACTCATTAAAACCATCTTAGAGTTTATAATATGGTGGTTTGGTTTTTTGAGGGGGATTCAACCTCTTGCCAATCCAGGCCTCAACTTCGTATTTGACAAGTGGAGATACAAGGCTTTAAAACACTCAAAAATTGTTCTTTTTTTAAAATATTTTCAAATGACTTGTTTTTCAGCATACTAAATAATATTTTAAAGTCATTAAAGGAATAAAACGAATAAAAATTAATTACCAATGGAGATGGAGGTTAGGCATGGGCCCACCAAGGAAGAAAGGCACAAAAAATGGGACACCAAGTGCAGAAAATAGCCTCCAAGCTACTCAAAATGAGCAGATCCAATGTTAATAGTAGAAGGCAAATCTCACTCCTTCCATATTACAATTCCTATTAGCTAAAAGTGGTCTTTTTCTCCTTCA
>JARHVA010002305.1:2077500-2152500 GCA_037957365.1 Torreya grandis
AAGTTGAATGTTATCCTTGAGCCCACCCAATAATAGGTCAGACAAGTTGTCCCCATTTATGTCATCCACATATAAGTGTAGATTATGGAATTATTAAATATAATCATTAATGGTCCTTATTTTCCAAACTTTGATAATTAACTGAAGTAGTTTTCTAATAAGTTACAATGATATTGCATCCATATATCCTCAGTAAACACTAGCCAAGTAATAAGGAGGTCCTTAATTTTATTTTTATTGTCAATCACCTATACTAAGTGAACTAATCATGTTCTAGATAAAAATATGTCATGATGGCATTTTATGCACATGGGGTCTAATGTAGATCAAATAAATTTTCTATTTGATTGATTTAAGTGAGTGTATCTTTACAATCAAACTTGTGCACTTCAGCTTTTACAATCATGTAATTTGAACCATTATTAGAGTTATGATTGTTTTGATTAGGAGAACCCAAATGGAGTGTGGGAGGATTATTTTTTAGAAGAAAATCCATAAGATTGGTCAACTTCCCACTGATATTTTCTAGGAAACTTTCACATCAATGATGTCCCATTTTAACCTAGTGATGTCCCCTTTAACTACATCAAGATCATATTTATTCACCATGCTTTGCATATTTAACTGAAGTTGGTGAACCACCTTAGAATCCAAAGGACCTAAATTATAGACTCCATATTTTTGTTGTAATGATTTTTTTTAGATTCTTTCCCTTTTTTTCAGATATGAGTGTTAGTATTAGCCATGTACAAACCCTAAGATGGAGGGTTTGTGGCTCAAAAAACATGAACCAGTAAATTATACCACTATGATCATCTCATAGAGATGAATCCAAGGAATGTTAATTTGCACAAGGGTGTAGAAAATAATTTCCACATTTTTTGTCTTTTCTTTTAAAATACAAATCAAACAATATTGTAGTGATGAAAAATTAAATTATTCCTATATCGTAAGTTTTGATGTTTTGATCCTTCATCTCTTAGGATAACCACAACACCATATCTAGGGAAAAATTCCATATAAATTTTTAAATCTACACTCAGTTACCACTTGTAATAAAATTACTGAGATGTTTTACAATAATGAAATAATATATCATAAAATTAAGAGAATAATAAGTGGATCCACAACAATAATTGATGAAAGAGCATAATACTTGATAAATATGATGAAGTCACTTTGATGGGGCAACTTCACAACAATGCAATAAGATCATAAGTTGTAATATGATGATCAAAGACTAGTCACTACCTCCTATATATGTGTACTCTACTTATCCATGGTTATTTCATAAGTTAACCTTACTAAGAAAATAGATAAATGTGATAATATAATATGAAAGGTATCTAATCCATAAGTCAACCACACACATGCCTAGAAACGTTATAGGTTAAGGGTATATCACATATATCATTTTATTACCCACATATTTACAATGATGGAAGTAAAAATAATAATATGAATGCACATATTTTCTAAGAATTATCTAAAGTACAAATAAATTTTCATGATGAAGAGGGTTTTTCTAAAACCAACTAAGGTGGATAATGTTCCCATGTAGAGAAAGAATCTATTTAGAACCATTTTAAAGTATAGAGGTAAGTGTTGTAATGTAATTATGGATATTGTTTTACAAATAATATTAATTTTCAATAAATGGCTATGAATCTTGGTTTGAAGAGAATTTCAAATCTAAATCCATATAAGGTATCTTGGTTACTAAAGGAACATCTTACTATACTAAATGATAAATCTTTTATGAGTTTCTAGATTAACACTTGCAAGGATAAAGTGATGTGCAACATAATTCCCATGGATGTATGAAATATGTTCTTGGAAGACCTTGGAAGTTTGATTAAAAAAATTGTATCATGAAGATTACAAAAAAAAATCATAAATGTTTGGGAAGTTACACTTTAAATCCTTATAAGGATAAGACTGAGGAAGTGGAAAAAGATTGAAAGATTTTGATGGTTTTGAGAAAATAATTATTTAAAGAGGTAAAGGAGGGAGAATGTTATGATTTCATTCCTAAACCCATGAAAGTTATGATTCAATGTAAAGAATAATAAATTATACATGAATCAAAGGAAAAATTGAGCTAGTTTTCAAAGATCATTTCTAATGATCTACCATATGGGTTATCACCCATGAGAATTATCGACATCACATGTATTTGTTCTGAAGAACAAAATTTATAATAAAATTGGTATAGATATTAACACCAATGGAGAATGGTGAGGTGAAAATTAAATTACATAATTCATTGGAAAAAGGGTTGGTAAGAAAAATCTTGATACCATTCATGGTTTTAATAGTATTAGCAACAAAGAAAGGTAGATAAGGGAAGATGTACACTACTTCTAGATCCATCATAATGGTGAAAGCACGAGAAGAGGGAGACTAATTAAATTTTGTCTCTAATTCCTATGTTTTAAGGGTTTATAATCATTCATGTACACACAAACATTATATTAAATACTTTGATAGTGAACTACAAAGATCAAATTCATTCATTTAATACAATAGAAAGACAATCTAGTTTATGCCACGATTTATCTTATTAAATAATATAAAGCATGGAGAAAATAATTAACACCACCTAAAGGTCATACATAGACCTCTACCCATAAAATGGTGGCATTAAGATCACTTGTAAAGATAAAATGAGTAAAAAAATAATAAACTAATATTTTTCCTATTTTTCCAATAGAATAACTCCAAATGAATGTCATTTAACCTATATGGATGAACATCGATGTCCCATGGTCTTCTCCTCATGTCTAAACACCTTCCACTGATGTTTTAACTCCAAAATTAAGTGTTTCCCCCCTCTAAATGGTTCTAAGAAAGAGTCAAAACTCATTTTAGCATCTATAGCTAATGTTAGTGAAGTTTTCACTAAGCAAGTAACACTTAAAATGTTTTTTATCATTTTTTAGACCCTATCAGGTCTTTGGAGTCACTTTTGGTATACAAATACCAAATTTGGTTTTGAATGGCACTTTTAATATTATGATATACCCTATCAGGTCTCTATATACTGTTTGAATGGCTTTAAACTCTATCAAGCTTTATATTCTCATAAATCTTTAAGTGGGGACTGGGTTTCACTTAAGACATGTGCTAGATTGTGACTCCCATAACCAAATATATAAAGACTTGCCTTGTGCTAGACTATTTGAGAATTTAACTACAAAATACATTATGTACAGGCCAAAACACTTTCATGACCCAGTCAGATTTTAATGTCTAGATACCATAGCGAGTTTCTAACTATCGATTATTAATAGATGTTAAAATTATGAAATAGCAAGACCTATGTGGGATTAGGAACTCGATCATCAAAGGAAGTTAAATTAACTGATATTGTAATGAAATTTGGGGAATGGGTCCTAATTACCACTTGTAAATGAAGACTATTCAATCGATGACCCAACTAGAGATTGAGCTCTTGAACAACAAAGTGAAATCAACAAATGCAATCCTCCATTATATTCAAAACTTAGGACCTGATTAGCACTAACCATGAGCACAAATAATGTCAAGAATAAATCAATGTTATGAAGATTAAATAGCTTACAATAAATGCAAAATAGCATTTAAGACCAAATCAGTGTTAGAGAACCTGATTACAAGTGCATAGCATATCTCCTTCAAAAGATGGAGTATTTGATATTCAAGACAATAAGGAAACTGACCATTATATGAGATTGATGATGAATTAAAATAGTGATGTCACCGAGAACATGCCAAAATCAAGATGGATTGGCACAGAAACTAATAAATTTCCTCAAACAAAGCAAACTAGACCAAAATAGAAAACAAAGTAGATAGAAAGCAAACCCACTTTGTTTTTTATGATAAAATATTCTAAATGAATTTGAATGATATTGCATCATACACTTGAGGTTCAAAACTATGGTCTCTAGCTCGATAAGTAGCAAATCTAATCTTTTGGTCAAGAGATAAAGTAACCATATCATCCCCTTCTAACTTACCAAGTAAATTAGTTGAATGTCATTATTTTTGCACCATTTACGGCTCATAAATGTTAGTTTCTCTAATATTCTCTTCATATTTATACTCATTCTCTCACTCCTTATTGTATTTGACCACCCACCATACTAACTCTCTTTTGTGGGTTTAAACCCACCATCATTCATTCTCCCCTTCCAAAGGCATAACCACCTCCTCTTAAAACCCACTTGGATTTGTTCAAACCTTTTCTAATCAATTGTTAAATATTCACATCATCAAATATCACAGCTTGTAACTCTACACTCATGGTTTCCCTCTTATCATATGCTCTCAATAGTATCAAAATTGAATCAACATACACTAGGGCATCCAAATGATAGCCCATAACATCAAGAATCACCTCAAGGATAGTTTCTATATTCACATCCCTTTTTTTCACATTGTTATATCAAGAAATCTCTCCATCTCAAATGCGAATTCAAATTCTTCATCACATGCTTAGGATGTCATACACATTAGCAATTCCTTTTACCACATGTTGAGCTCAAAGAACTCACTCTCTACACCTGAAACATCAGGCTCCTCTACACATGCCATGGGTTGTCTCAAACTTAGCTACATCCTCTAAACTATCTCCATGTTACAAGCTTGCTCCATGTCAAGGTTTGGCTTCTCAAAGCCTTCACCATCATTCATTTATTTGTGTGACATCTCTATTTCCACACATTATTGAAAATGAACATTCAACTACACATATCCTTGAAAATGAAAGTTTTCTCATGCTTTATCATCCTCTCTTATCTTTGAATCAAATTGAAGACACACCTCTATGGTTGGAATATCAACACCAATCATCTCTCCAACTACCATTTTCATATCAATCCCTTGGTATTCTTCTTTACTTCACCTCTCATACAAATGAACATGTTAGACTGTGCCACACTTAGTCATATTCTTTGATACTATCTATATGGTTTCACCTACACATTACACAAATACATTGGGGTAAATAAGTGTTCCCTCAATCACCTCATTCATCACTCCATCATACCCCAAGGACATGTCCAACTCCTCTTCATTGTTAGCATGTTACTCATGTCTTTCAATCACACTATGGGATTCCAATGGCCTATTATCCAAACCTCTCAAGGCTATTTTCATCTCATCTATACCTCTAATTTTATATTCTACACATGGTTAAACCTTCACTATCATCTCCCTATGTGCACTTGTTTGCACAACATCCAAATCCAATTCTTCTTTAAAAGAAACTTGAAACTATACTTAGTTACTCTCTTCACTAACCTAAAACTCTATATAGCTGAAATCTATACTCAACTTAATTGGTTCATTCATATAAACACATATCATGCCTTGGTTTTCCTCAACCCCCCTACCATACAAAATAAAGTTAAAAATATCATTTCCATGAGGAACCAAGGACAATTCAGCATTTTCCCACACATGGGACTCCATAAACACTTTCCCATCATCACACAATGGGTATCCATCTTCCAGTGAATAATATATCACCTCAACTTCATCTTTCATAAGGATTTTGTAACTTATGGGTTGTTCATAGCTCTCAAAGACCCTATTGTTCTAAAAATTATCATTAGGATCTACATATATAAGCGTCTCATCCATGTTTTCCTCCATAACAACTTGGTCTTAAGCACACCTATGCACCTCATTGATACTTCTTAAATTAGTCTTTGGTTATTCCTTATTACCTCTTTTAGCAATATTATTCTCATGAACACTATCAATCATCTTCACATGAAGCTTCTTCAACCATATTTTTTATAATTTTAGGTGCACAAATTAACCCAACATCTTAGAAACCATATGTTCACACTCATAAACCTTTATTTGACCTTTATTTTGTTTCCTCACTTGTATTTTCCTCCAATACACTAATATAACTCCACACAACCACTTGAAATTAGCCTTCACCCTTATGGGGTCAATAAAATTTATATTCTAAAAACCCATCTCTAGATTAATTATCCAAGTCATCAGTTGTTTTAGTTTTCATTTCTACTAAACTAAAAAATATATTCAATTGATTTACCTTTTCTCTCCACCATAACGTCGACTAGTCTCTTCTATCTATTGGCATTTTTTCCTTTGCTTACTTGGCCTCTATCCAAAGCATCTATCTATGCTTGTAGGGACAATAACCCCACTATTAACTCTTATTCATTACCATCACACACATATACACCATCATCACTTTGTGCATCCATATATATTCTTACCTAGAACACTTTCAACATCTCCATCAAGTCACCCATCTCATGTGTCTTTCTCTTGTGTGCCATCTCTCACTGTGAATCAACAAACTCCTATTTCATAATATGCAATAGACTCCAATTTGAGCCTCTCATAAACTCCCTCACACTTTTAAAAGACTTCACATACTTACAACCACCTATGCAATCTCATCAACAACATGTAACTCTATGTAGACCTATCTTTCATAGTTTACAGCATACATTAAGGATTTTTATTCCACAAGCACAACTGTAAGGAATCTACCTCACTTTGATACCATTTAGTGAAAGCACAAAGAGGGGAGACTAATTAAATTTTTCCTCTAATTCCCATGTTTTATGGGTTTATTAACACTCATTGAAACATACGTATTCTATCAAACACTTTGACAATGAACTATAGAGATCAAATTCATTCATTTAATACATTGAAAATACAATCTAGTTTATACCAAAATTTAGCTTATTGAATAATGACAAACATGTAGGAAATATTGAACAACACCTAAATGTCAAAAACAAAACTTTACCCATAAATTGAGAGTGTTACAATAACTTGTAGACCAAGAATGAGTAAAACAATACAAAATTGATCTATTTCCTTTTTTCCAGTAGAACTCCTCCAAATGAATGTCATTAAGCAAATATGGATGAGCATTGATGGACCATGGTCTTCTCTTGTATCAACAATTTATATTAATGTTTTAACCACAAACTTGTGCATTTTCCCTCTCCAAATGGTTCTAAGAAAGAGTCAAAACTAGTTTTAGCATCTACAACTAGTGCTAATCAAATTTTCACTAAGCAAATATTGCTCAAATAATTTTTTTATCATTTTTTAGACCCTATCAGGTATTTGAAGTCATTTTTTATCTACAAAGACTAAATTTGGATTTAAATAGGACTTTTAATACTATTTTAGACCCTATCAGGTCTTTCTTAGGTGTCAATTTTTTGGAATGGCTTTAGACTCTATTGGGCTTTGCATTCCCTCAAAGCACTAAGTGAAGACTGAGCTTCACTTAAGACCTATGCATTATTTTGACTCTGGCAACCCACTATTGAAATGATTTCCTTCGGATAGATTATTTTGGGCTTTTAACTATGAAATACATTGTGTATAAGTCAAGATAATTTCTTGACCTCATCAAATTTTAATGTATGAATACTATAGCAAGGTTCTCACTACTAATTATCAATATATCTTAAAATAAATAAATACCAAGACCTGTGTAGGCTTAAGACCTCACTTAAAAATTAAGGTGAATTAACTTATATTATAATGCAAATCGATGAATGGATCTCGATTACCAATGGTGAATGAAGACTAGTCAATCAATGACCTAGCCATAGATTGGGCTACCGAACAACAAAGCAAAATCAAAAAGTGCAAGCCTCCATTCTATTCATAAGTTAGGACCTGATTATAAATGACCATGATCTTGAACAATGTTAAGACCAAATTGATAATATGAATCCCAAATAGCAAGAAAGAGATGTGAAATAGCTTTCAAGACCGAATTAGTGTTGGAGAACCTAATTACAACTTTATAGTATGTCTAATTTAGAAAATGGAGTACTTTATCTTAAAGACACCAAGCTAACTAACCTTTATATGAGATTTATGATGAAATACAAAAGTTATGTCACCAAGAGCAAGATGGATTGACATAGAAACCAAGAAACATCCTTCAACAAAGTAAACCATGAATAAATAGAAAATAGAAAACAAAGCCACTCTAGTCTTGGTGATGTAATATTTCAAAGGATTTCAGATGTTCCCACATAAAATAA
Source organism: Torreya grandis (assembly GCA_037957365.1). Taxonomy (NCBI): domain Eukaryota; kingdom Viridiplantae; phylum Streptophyta; class Pinopsida; order Cupressales; family Taxaceae; genus Torreya; species Torreya grandis. The sequence goes on from JARHVA010002305.1 coordinate 2,085,552, forward strand.
TATCACTATCAATTATAAATTTTCATTGTCATGAATTTATGGATTGATGGACTATTTAGGTTGAGATAAATACTTCAAAAACATAATCATTAAGATTGGGTATAATCTAATCTACATCATGGATGGAGATGAGTGGAATACTATGTTTAAATTAAAAGAAGGATTATTTGAACTACTGGTCATATCATTTGGGATGACTAATACAACCAGTACATTAATGAGATTCATGAATGAAGTCATAAATCATTTTTTCCCTAAGTGTTTATCATTGTGTATTTGGATGACCTTCTAGTTTTAATAAGGATGAATAAAGAACTCTTAACGCATATAAGTGTTGTAGTGATTGTGAGAGGAGAAGATGTTTTATTTTAATAAATACAACTTCATGAAGGAGGAATTTATATACTTTTATTTATTAATTTTAATATAAAGATTAAAGATGGATTCATAAAATATTCAATGTATGCTTCATTTTTCATCAACTATAATTTCATTTTAAGCATGAAATTTACATGGCTAGTGATTTTCTATAGAATGTTTGTATGAAAATTCAATGGAATGTGAATGATAATCATAGAAACAATGTGACGTGATAGAAGATAATTTTTATAAACAATATAATCAAAAGATAGATTCAAGAGTTTGAGGAGGAAAATGACTAAATAGATATTTTTATTAAAATTTAGATTAAGTGTATAATCTAATTAATAAAAATTACTTTGTAAATCAAAATGCATAAGATATAAAATAAATACACATAATTGGTTTGAAACTTACTATTTTTATAAATATGCTAAAAGGGTAAAGTAATAAGAAATAAATGACTTAACTTAAACTCATGTATGCAAAATTACAATGGTGAATATAAAACTAATTGTGCAGCTATGTAAGGTTGTTTTGAATCAAGAATAATGATCCATGTTATCTTAGTACAAGGATATGTTATTTAAACTTGGTTCACCTATGCTAATGTCTTTAGGATGTAGCTTCATTCTTTAGGATTTTTCTTATCATGTAAATTATTCTAGGTGCACCTTAGCCTTTACAACTTGTATATATTTGTAGATATATTTAATTCATAGTGAGAGACATTGTGTGCATCATTTTCACTAAAAATCCAATCTCAATTATAAGAGGTAATAAATACTATAAAATGGTGTGATGGGGTTGTCTTGCCCTCAACACCCCATGTGTTGAGCACTACATACATACCAGTACTCTAAAAAGGGATCAAACCCAATGTAGTTCTCCAATGTTATGATGGTGTGTATAATATTGGTGAAGTTAAATTTTTTTTAGTACAATATTTTTGTGATTATGTGATTGAACAAATTACTTGTGACCTTCTTATTGTATTCAGACCTACTTCTATGTTTCTTGCACTATGTGGTCTCAAAATTGGGAAGAATACATATGATCTAAAACTTAGAAGTTTTGGTTGATAAATATCTCAATAGCATAGAAATAACACAGTAACAATGAATTCTCTGAGAAGAGATATAGTATTACTCAAGATCGCAATACAAATATATGCTTATCTTTGGGAAGAGATGTTTGTCTTCACATTTTGGGTTACCTCTTCATTTATACACATTTTGAAAGCATGGGGAGGATGTGGAAGGTCACCAATCTTGAGGGAGATTAAGTGGTTTGACTTCCAATATTTAAAATAATACATAATTCGAGGAATTACTATTATTAGACTACACTACTAAAATTAAAATTTGAGGCACTTCCATTGGGTTTTTAGGGGTCAAATTTCATTGAGCATATCTCATGCCATTTCACGACATTATCCTCATTCTTATCTTTCCAACAGTTCAAACGGCGAGTCAATTGGAGCTACGGTACAAAAGTTATGGCTCCCAGAAGTTCTGTCATCAATTGGGGTGGAACTATCACCCGAATTGTCGCCTAAATTGGTGCCTGGATCATCCTCCCTCCTTGAAAAGCAATGGTCCCCATTGCATCAATGCTTCCCATTAGGTTTGGTACTTATTTCTTTATTTGATTCTCTGTGAGCCACTCACCTTGATGGCTAAGCTGGCCCCTTTTGACCACTCGATAAAGTGGAATAGAGCATCCTCGTATTGTCTTCATCCAGGTATCCACAATGTGATCCTCTTCTACTAGAGAAAAACTCTATGGATCAAGCTCATCAATGTCTAGTTGTTCTACTACAACTAAAGTGTCTAATAGAGGTGGGTGATATTTTTTGAGGAGCTCCACATTGAATATTAGATACAGACCAAGGTAGGTTGGTAGGTTCAGCTCAAAAGCATTTTCTCCAACTCTTCTAGTGATGGTGTAGGGACCATATCATTGAGGTTGAATATTTTTGTGTGGGCCTGTAAGTGGTTCCTTCTGAAGCCACAACCAAACCTTGTCACCCATAGAAAAATGGTGTGCTATCCTATGTTTTTTATCGCATTGCTTATACTTTTGATTCATCTTCTCTAGGATGTCATGAACTTGTTGTTGAATGTGTTGCATTTGTTCAATAAAATTTGTTGCTTTTACTACCTCAGATCTTCCATGAGGTGTGTATTCCATGGTGGAAAATGGAACAAGTATATCAATTGGTGCCATGGGTTGGAACCCAAAACATACCTGAAATGGACTATGCTTGGTCGAGTTGTGCAATGCTCAATTATATCCATGTTGTATGAAAAGAAGTCCCTCATCCCATGTGCATGGATGTGTGGAGTCATACATCTGAATCATGTGAACAATCAAGCAATTTACCACCTCTGCTTGACCATTAGTCTGTGGATGGAAGGCTATGGACTTCATCAGCTTAGCATCCATCATCTTCCATAGAGTGGACCAAAAGATGCTCAAGAACCTGCTATCTCGATCTGAGACAATGGACTTGGGGAGACCAAAATGGAGCCATACATTACTAAAATATAGTTGAGCAGTTTCCTTAGTAGATATATTTTTATTACAAGCAATCATGATAGCCATTTTTGAAAAATGATCAACTACCACAAAAATACAGTCCTTACCATGTTTTGAAGTGGGCAAACCTGAGAGAAAATCCATTGAGATAGATTCCCAAGGTCTGGTTGGTTCTGGCAATGGCATGTACAATCCTTGCTTCTTATTTGTTGGTTTGGCTATTACACATGGGGTGCAATATTTGAGATGTCTTTCCACATCCTTTCGCATATGGGGCTAGTAGAAGTGTTTTTGAAGAACTGCCAATGTCTTTTCAATACCAAAGTGTCTAGCTGTCCTACTGAAGTGTGCTTCCCATATCATCTTTTGTTGCTCTGTAACTGGAACATAAATGTGCCCCATATGATAGAGGACATTATCTTACAAATAAAAATTAGAAACATGTTTACCATTTTGAAGTGCTTGATATGTATCAGTAAATGTAGGATTTGCTTCATATAGAGCACCCCAAGTGGTAGTCTCATGTCCACATAGGTTAAGAACTATTGTGAGTGCAGTAATTGGTGGGTGGCTCAGATAATTTACAGCTATATTTGAGCTCCCCTTTTTGTGTTTGATTATTAGGTGGAATTGCTGAAGATATGTGGCCCACTTTTGGTGCCTCTCATTTCATTGTTTGCTTTGCGTCTGGATGAATTCCAATGGTTTTTGGTCAGTGTGGATGACCATTTCTTTCCCCAAGATGTAGTGTTTCCATTATTTTTAGGCTTTCACAATGGCATAGAGATCCTTATCATGTGTTGGATATTTCTTGACTATATCAATAAAATTTTCACTGTGATATGCAACAAGATGGCCATGTTGCATGATGACAGCTCCCATGGCATATTCAGATGCATCTGTCATCAACTCAAAAGGTTGATGCAAATCTACCAAGGCAAGAATAGGGGCTGAGCAAAGTCTATTCTTCAAATTCTCAAATGCCCTTTGTTGTATTTCACCCCACTAAAATGTAGCTTTAGCTCCTCCTTTAGTCACTTGGGTTAGTGACCAAGCAACATGTGAAAATCCAAGAACAAACCTGCGGTGGAAATTTGCAAGACCCAAAAAGTTGTGAAGCTCTATGAGGATCCTTGGTGTGGGCCATTCTCGAATAACCCAAATCTTTTCTAGATCAACATGGACCCCTTCCTCATTCATAATATACCCAAGGTACTAAATTGTTGTCATCCTGAATGTGCATTTGTCAATATTTGCATACAACTTGTGCTCTCGAAGAGTTTGAAGCACCTTATGAACATGTTGCAAATGTTCTTCCCATGTTCTGCTATAAATGAGTATGTCATCTAAGTAGACAACCACAAATGAGTTGGTGAAGGGTCATAAGATGTCATCCATCATCCTCATGAAGGTTGTAGGTGTGTTAGTTAAGCCAAAAGGCATAACCAACCATTCAAAGAGCCCCTCCTTAGATTTGAATGCAATCTTCCAAACATCATTGGGATCGATGGGAATTTGGTGATAATTAGATTTGAGATCAATTTTGGTGAAGAACTTCACACCATGGAGCTGGTCCAGCAGGTCATCAATCCTGGGAAGAGGATAGCGATTCTTAACAGATATTTTATTCAGGGCTTGGTAGTCAATGCAAAGCCTCCATGTTCCATCTTTCTTTGGTGCCAAGACAATTGGGCTACCACAAGGTCAAGAGCTTGGCTTGATGTGACCCTTTTGGATCAATTCTTGAATCTATCTTTTTATCTCATCATTCTCCAAAACTAATTTGCAATACACAAGACTGTTAGACAAAGATGATCCTGGGATCAAATCGATAAAATGTTTTACTTGGCAATGTAGTGGAACTCCTGTGGGTGACTTGAATAAGTCATCATATTCTCCTATGATTCATCCTATCTACTTCTATTGTTGTATTGATTTTGTAGTCAGGATTGCAACATCAGCCTTCTTGGATTTCTGTGGTTTGACCACCATGTGAACAAATTGCTTTGTTTTCTCCACCAATCTCTTACATTGCTTAGCACTAATCAGGGAGACAGATGTGGGTTGTGGTACCTCTAGTACCCTATAGCACTGTGTTCTAAGAGTGAGGGTGATACTTTGGGTTCGTGATTCATAGATGCCATGTCGCTCATACATGAACGACTGACCAAGGAGTACATCACAAACATCTAGATTGACCACATCACACAAGACTTCACCTTGGAATGGTTTTATAGCATATGAAAGAAGACACTGATGGGTGACATGGAGGTCTCTCCTTGGGCTCAACCATCCAATACTGTAGGGCTTTAGATGAGGCTTCATGGATAGATTTAGACTTTTCACAACTTTAGCAAAAATTAAATTCTTTTGACTCCCACTATCAAGAATGAAATGTAAAGGCTTAGCTTTTACCCATAATTTGGAGTGAAACAATTTTTCCTTGTCATTTGGTCTTTCCTCATAGGTCTATGATGAAGCAACAATGGTGTTAGGCTCAGCATCTATAGTTTCTTCTTCATCCTCTTTGAATGTGGGTTGTGTATGAGGCAGAGTAGTAGATGTCAAGTATTGTGACTCAGAAAGCAGTGACTTGATGGCTCGACATTCTTGTTTAGAGTGAGTTCCAGTTTTGTGGTAATCACACCATTTTCCAGCCTTCCCCTTCTGGGATTTCTTATCCTAAAACTCCTTTTGCTTCTAATTTTAGCCTCGTGTTTGACCTTCCTTGTCACTTTTCCATTTTGAGGGTTGACTCTTTGTATTCTTTTTGCCATGCTTCTGTTCAATCTTCACTGCAAATTTGTATGCCTCACTGAGGGTTTCCAAATTGAAGAGTTCCATTTCCCCCCGTATGTACCATTGTAGTCCACCACGCTATTTGAGAGTCTTATGTTTCTCACTTTCTTGAATGTCCAATCTTGTAGAGAAAGAATGAAAAGTGTCTATGTAATCTTGAAGAGATTGGTCTTTACCTTGGTGAAGTTGTTGCCACTGTATGTACAGATCATCATATGCTCCAATGGGATAGTATTCTTCTTTCACCACTTCCACAAAATCATCCCAGGTAGGTTCCACCTCAAGGTCGATGTCATCTATATTGAACCTCTTTTTGTACACTTCCCACTAATTTTTCACAGGCAATGATGATTTCAAAAGAGCAAAAGTAATCTTTTCTCCATCAGTGAACTTATTTACAGAGAAGTAGGAAGACAGTTGATCTAACCAATTTTCTACTGCATCAGCATTGATTTTGCCTTCAAATGTAGGAATATCAAAATTTACCTAAACCTTGAAGGGTGTTGGGGCACTGAAAGGATGTTTGCTGGATGAGGACCCAGGAAGTGGAGCCGCAGAGCCAGGATTTCCCATCAGAAGTGTTTGAAGAATTTGGGCAAATTATTGTAGCATCTGTGCTTGTTACCATTGGAGGGCTTCATTCACCATTTTCTTGAAAGGATCAGATGTCTTGGTTTCATCTACCATTTGAAGTCATTTGGAGTGAATAGGTGGAAAATTTGGAAGCTCTGTTGTTTCCCACCCAAGCTTCTTGTAGCCTAACCTCATCCTCGGAATCATACACTCTCAAGACAAACCACTCTGATACCATTGATCCAAAACTCAAAAGTTTTAGTTGATAAATATCTCAATAGCATAGAAATAACACAGTAATAATGAATTCTCTGAGAAGAGATGTAGTACTACTCAAGATCGCAATACAAATATATGTTTATCTGTGGAAAGAGATGTCTATCTTCACATTTTGGGTTACCTCTTCATTTATACACATTTTGAAAGCATGGGGAGGATTTGGAAGGTCACAAATATCAAGGGAGATTAAGTGGTTCAACTTCCAATATTTAAAACAATACAGAATTTGAGGAATTATTATTTTTAGAAACTTACTATTTTTAGACTGCACTACTAAAATTGAAATTTGAGGCACTTCTATTGGGTTTTCAGGGGCCAAACTTCATCAAGAAGAGATCCATGACATTTCAAAATTTTCTCCTCATGCTTATCTTTCCAACGGTTCAAATGGTGAGTCAATTGGAGCTACGGTGCAAAAGTTATGGCTCCCGGAAGTTTCGTCATCAATTGGGGTGGAACTGTCACCCAAATTGTCGCCTAAATTAGTGCCTGGATCAACATACTTTCCTCTCAAAATGAAATTATATTATATCTTGTGTTTGAAATAATGAGTAACCTCTCAAAAATGGGTATAAAATTTTCTTATATAGTGAATTTTTTAGGAAATTCTCAAATTGGGCATGTGAAATGTGTTTAATAACCCATTAAGATGAATTTGTATTTGTGTAATTATGAATTAATTTGTGAGAGCATGAAATCAGTAAATTTAAACATGACTAACCTATGATATTATTCTTAAGGAGTGATTTCATATAAGGAATAGATACATCTAAAGTTTAAGTATAAATAAATCAAGTAATGAGTCTAGGCTACTTGAAATGAAGAATAGGAATATTCAAGATTAGAATTACCTTAAGATAGAGGGTCATCACCATATACGTAAAGTAATAATAATTTAAAACCATGAAATTGAGAATAGTTTTAGTGTGTCTAAGGGGTAGTCACAAGTGCATTATTTTATCGTTAAATGTTAGTTTTAGTGTCTACAATTTCCCCATGTCTTATTCTAGCAATGCAGCAAAGCAAAAATACTAGAGTGAAAGGGAGAGTGTTATACTTGAACTCACATATGAAAAATGATTTTGAATGCAGATCACATGTTGAATTGTGCTTCATGAAAACCTAAAATGAAACATGTATAAATTATTTCTTGCTTAGGATAAATAGTTGAAAGTAAAGTTAGGAAAACTATAATTCAAATAATAAGGATTGAATGTACCTTTTCATGTAAGTGAATTGTTTTTTTACTAATGTAAAACGTGTGACTATATAGGGTGGAACCCTTGTAGATTTATTTTTCATTTAAACAATTGGGTTGGGCTATGCATGACCCAATCCTCATTAGTATGGGAATGTTCTTAAAAACATAATATTTATTTCACGTCATAATCACACAACTAAAGATATTAAATTATCTTTGAATCCTTGTATGAATCTCAATCAATCATTCTAATATAAAACTAGTGAAAAGAGTTGAATCAAATATTGCAAATGGAATAATATTCATTATGGTGAAAAACTAGCGAAATAATTGGTGCAAAAAAATCTAAACTGATTATAGTGTCTGAAACATTGAAAATGACATTAATTTCCATTTTTTATGTGTAAAACTAGTGAAACAATTTGGCAATAAATTTATCATGTGTTGCGCACATGGCCCAAATATGGTATCTAAGTATATTGATTATGATAACTAAGTAATTCAATTGAATCTCTAAGTAAAAACTTGGAACACGTGTCATGTATGATTTCCCCAATCTCATAAAAATTTGTAATGAGATTGTGTAAAAAACTAAAATTATTTATGGGTAGCTACTAAAAATTATTATATAGATTGAGTATCATTCTGAGAATTCTCGATAATATTGTTTCCTAATTTTTTGGGAAGAAAACACATTATTTTAGAAAATATCGGCATACACCGTTATTCATAGGGTGAAATATTTTTTTAATATACTTTATAGGTAAAAACTAAGTATGTAATTTGATCAACTAATAAAATACTATTATTTTATGTTTATGTAGTAGACCATTGTAATTTAGTATCTAAAACAAGACACTATGTATGCCCCCTCTTTTGAGGTGAGCTATGAAGCTTGCACAATACCTTATCTTAAAAGAAAAAGTTTAAAAATTATTTTATAAAAAGTTTTAAATATATAATAATAATTATAACATTGAAGATCATATCATCATATTGATAATATGAGCAATATAGTAATGTACCATACATGCATAATTTTATGTCTAGATAGATGTTGGCAATTAGGCATGCAATGAATAATGATTTTATACTAAGAATTTAAATTGATATAAAACTACTCAAATAATTTGTGTGATAATCATCATGTCACTAAAAAATTGGAGAGATGCATGATATCCATCATGACCTCCAAAACTAAGAAATCAATAAGAAACAAGAGTCATGTCCATGAAACACAGACAAGGAGTGCATGCAAGAGCACATAAATCATGAAATAAAACCAAGGGGGAACATACAAGTGACATTTTAAAATTTCACATGCATAAAAGACAAAATAATGCTTAGATTCATGATGAAGGACATTTTCAAATGTACATGATCTAGAGAAAATAAATACACACAAAAATTAAAACAAAGAAGAAAAAATGATAAGAATGCATGAATAATTCAAATTGATCTACAAATTAAATTAATAACATCACCATGTACATCAACTCATGTATCTATCAATGTTCAATAAATTGATAAAATAACAAAATATTTTGCACAATGTATTGTTATGTAGAATGAACACTAAGAATATTCAGAAAATGGCAAAAACTATAGAAATGATGCCCCTAATGAACTTTTTGTGATGAAAACAAGTAGTATGATGCATGTGATTATTTTAAATCTAAGAGATTGAAACATGTGTTCACTAGGAGAAGTCTGATAGAATGAGACAATAGCATAGTGTATGGTTATCTAGAGAAGTGCATTTTGTTTATGTATGGATTATGGGCCTAAGATAGTATCACCAACTATAAGTACATCCAAAGTGATAACATGTATATTATTCAAATCACTCAAGTACACTTGTGAAGCATATTTTATATAAAACTAGATATAGATAAGTATGACATATACTAAAGCACAAATTAAATGATGTAAATGAACTACACATATCATAAATAGGTCTTGGTTTTTAGAATTTTGAAATATTATATTTTTTATATATTTATGTGAAACTCTAAAATATAACACATTAAATGGATTTGTAAAATCTAATGGTGGATTTGGTGGAGTATTATTGACTCTTGGATATTGAATCTTGTTAAATTCACAATGTCAACATCATTGTAATCATTATACCACTCATGCTCTATAACTTTAGATTTAACTTTTTCATTATTTTAAATCTTATGCATGTGTATAACATGTTACTCCATTGTGTAGGAATCCTCTTATGTTATTTTTTAAAAAATAAACTTTGATCTTTGCTTATCACTTCTAAATTTACAATTATCATTAATACTATGATGAATAATATGAATCATACTATACCCAATTTAGAATGTAGTATAATTTTTCACTTATCAACTAGAGTTTCCATTTCTTGTAACTATTTTTGACCAAATGTAGTACTTATTTGATTTCCTATTTGCATTACAAAAATTAGTGTGTTCACAACTTTGGTACCACATGCAACATATACTATAATATGCCCTATTGAATCTTAATTTTTTTTTTTTTTTTTTTTTTTTTTTTTTTTTTTTTTTATTAATAATAAATTCATCTTGATTGTGACCTATGTGATAAAGAAATGCAAGTTTATATACATTTATCTTTGTGTCCTCATCTATTTGCACATATTTTCTATATTAATTCTCAATAAAAAAACCTAAATAGTAAAAGGTTCCTTCTTGAATGCTCATAATTTCTCCATATTTGAACTTTATTTTTAGCCCTAGTAGGTGGTAGTATGAGTTGTATAATATGAATATTACCTTTATTATTATATTTATCACTTTTTTTTTTTTTTTGATGTTGAAAAAATATCATTATGATGCCAAGTTATTCTATGAAAGTGGAAAAAGAGTTTTTCCTCTTGATTAGATAATTTGTTAGTAGATATATGCCTTATTGTAGGAAAAACCATTAATTCCCTATCAATTAATAGTTGTAACATATCCGCCTTATATAATCAAAAACATATCACAAATTCTATCTTGTGCATTTTTGTATTATATTCTAATAATTGGCTCTATATCTATAAGGTTAAAATTATTTACTAAGAATGCCAAAGGTAATGTATTCATAACTATCATGCATTGGTCTATATATTTTGCCTCTTGATCTATATTAATGTTATATTTGACAAATATTTTAGTCCATGATACACATGGTAAAGTATCATTATGTATAATATCTATATTGCAACAAGTATTTTTTTTCCTTTATCAATATTTAAAATTGTTATTTTTCCTTTATTTGTGTTATTGTGAATTATTTCCTTTGAATAAAATTTGTATTCACTTGGGTCAACTAAGGTAAAACTCAAACAACATAAATAATAATCAATGTTCATTTTTATTGCATTTGTATCATCGTAAAAAAAATAGCATCAATATCTTGTATAAATATAAAATTTGGATCTTCTAAATTTATTAATAAAGGTAATTCATTTGAAACTTTTTTTGTTTTATCTTTTTAGGTGAATGTTGTTTTTCTTGAACATCTATAGACTATAACTTTTGATTGGTTTTTTTGGATTCACCCACCTCATATATATGCATTTTTTATGTATGGGTGATATGTTTCTATGGTAATATAGTAAATTGAGGTTCTTCTAACTATGATTTATCCTTGATAGTAAATTTTGTAAATTTATAATATTTGAATGGTTGATTATTAGTAGGGCATGTATATAAGTATATGTCATGTTATAATTTAACACACATATGTAAATTATAAGGTACAAATTCCATTACATGTATCCATGGCCTAACCAATATTAAATTATAGTAAAAATGATTGGGCGTTACCTAAAACTATGTAGATAATATATGTGGGTCTGTCTTGATATCCAATGTGATAGAACCCATAACATGGTGAGGCATATTATTAAATATGTGGATATTATTATATGTATTTTTAATAGAATACTTATTAATATTCATTATCTATCATAGTTTAATAATATAAATATTAAATCCTAAACCAGTATCTATCAAAACACTTTCATAGTTTTATTTGAATTTGTATAAACAAAGGAAGGTTATGATAAATAATAAACTGAGTAGGTAGATCATCATTTCATAAAGATATAACATACTCAACATATTTTAAATTATTTACAATAAATTTAAAAAAATAAGGATCTATGTCATGTGTCATAGGTGTTTGACTCAATGATTAATACAAAATATCCTTGAAAATGGTAGTTTTCTAAAGTAATTTTAACATACAAATTTTAGCTAGTGTATTTTTTAACTAATAAATAATATCATGTACATGTTAGATGTATTAATTGGTCCCATTTTATTTGTTTGGGGACAAGGATGGACTTTTTGAGTCCATTCCTCTTTCCTTTCCCAATGGGGCATTTGAGAGTTTTGTTTAGTGAGAATATGTTAGACTATGGGATCTACTATAATCCTAGGGTAGGATGATCAAAATGAATAAAAAGAACCATCTAAGCTATCTAGAGTCTATTAGTAATAAGTGGTAATTAAAAATTAGCAATGAAACAATAATAATATAAGATATCACAAAATTATTCACTGTGATTTTATTGATTTATCTTGAGTTTTATCTTTTCCATTAAGCTATGAAGCCATGTACTTCCATGTAATTAAATAATTTTACATAATATTGAAAAACAACATGTATATAACACTAGGAAACTTTCAACCAAAAAATAATAGATAGATTTAATCATTATGATCATGATTAGTATAAATTTACAAATCTTAAATATAAATCCCTAACAAAATTTTAAAAGGATGAAAGGGAATCATAGGGTAATCTAGGGATTGGAATGGTCTATAAGGAGTGGGTTAAGTAATATTTTTTATTAAAATATAGATTAAGAGTATAATATAATTAAGATACATTTCTAAGTAAATCAGTATACATGAGACATACATTAAATACACATAAATGTTTTAGAACTTACTATTATTATTAATGTGATAAAAGGAGAAGTAATAAGAAATAAATGACTTAGCTAGAACTCTAGTCTTTAGGACTGAAATGGTGACTATGAAACTAACCATGTTGCAGTGTAAGGTTGTTGTGAATCAAGAACATCATTCAACATTATCCTAGGTAATACTTCTCTGTTTAGATTTTTCTAACCTATGTTAATGTCTATAAGGGGTGGATTCATCCTATAAGGTACTTTTCTACTTTTTAAATTATAGAAGGTGTGCATTCACCTCTATATCTTGTGTGTATATGTGTGTATATGTATATATATATATATATATATATATATATATATATATATATAATTCAATGTGGAAACCACTATGTGCCTTATTTTCACTCAAAACCCTACCTCAATGATAAGAGGGAACAAATAATAGTAAATAGGGGTGATGGGCAAGGGGATGGGGTTTTAATTGACCTCAACACCTAATGTGTTGAGTGTTGCTTACATACTAATACTTTGAATATGGATCAAAATCCATGTAGTTTCTACATGCCATGGTGGTATGTTTATAATATTGGTGCAATATTATACATTATTGTAATCCTAGTTTGATTATGTTCTTGAATAAAATAATTTTGACCTTGTTGTATTCAATCCTAAATTTTGGATTTTTGATTGTGTTGACTCAAAATTGGGATAAATATTTACTTTTCTCTCAATGTGTAGTTAGATTATATTTGGTGTTTGTAATAATGGGCATCTTCCTCACAAATGGGTATAAAATGTGATTATATAATGATTTTTTAGGGATATCCTTGAATTAGGATTGTGAATTGTATATAGTTACCCATTAAGATTAATTTTAATTTGGTCAATTAGCCCTTAGTTAGTGGGAGGACAAAAAAGGAATATTCATACATGACTGGACTGCAGGATTGTCCTAAAGTAGTGGTATTTTCTAAGGAATAGAGAGAGTTAAACTATAAGTATGAATCAACCAAGTAATGAGTCTAGGATACCTAAAATGAGGAATAGGAATATTAAATATCATAGTTTCCTTAAGCTATAGGATCATTTACATAGAAGTAAAGGAATAGCGATTTAAAAATATGGAATTAAGCATTAGTTAAGTGTGCATAAGGGGTTATTACAAGTTCATATTTTTAGAATGAAATGTTAATTTTAGTGTCTATAATAGATAATATTGTTTCCTAATTTTAAAAAGTTATTTAAGGTTGATTGCAATGTGGTGGTAAATAAATAGGAGTTGTGATTTTTTAAGAAGGTAATCCCATTGCTTACTTTAAAATTAAATTGAATGATGCAACAAAAGTATTAAGTTTATGATCAAGAGCTATATTCCATAGTGAAAGTTCTTAGTAAGTGGAGAAAATAATTATCGCCCAAGGATATTATGTTTTACATAGACCATCAAGAACTAAAATTCATTAATAGTTAAGGTTAATTAAAACAAGGAATGTGAAATGAGTTGAGTTTACACAAAGTCACTTATTTGTGTTAAAGAAAGAAGTGGGAAATATAATAGAGTTATAAATGTTCTAAGTAGAAAGTATCTATATGCAATCGTAAATGCATCGTGTCTATAAATCAATCATGGCTTGGAGAAGATAGATCATACCTAAACTTTCAATTAGAAATACACTTGTTAAGCAGGATTATGACCAATATGGGGATCCGCTAGACCCGATTAGGGGATAAGTTATCACAACACATCAAGTTAGGAAGGGTTCCAAAGCCTAGAGTCTAACATAATCACACAACAACCCTAATGGATTCCTAAGGTTTAAATCATTCACTTATTCTAATAAAAAGAAAGTAAATCTAATATAGTGCACACCAAAGCTTATGGCACAAAGTGGGGGTTAGAAATAATAAAATAAACTAAAATAAACATGTATTAGAAGACATATACTCACATTAATCTATACAAAATCCTAATACATGGGAGAATAATACAAATGCATTATCTATCTACTCTTACAAAAGAGAAATCAAGTTTGGAATACTTACCTTTGAATAGGAACACATCAAGCCTCAATCTCTCCCTTGGCTAAGGTGCTTTTCAACAGATTGTTATGGTATGTAAGGATAACAAAGATAAATCAGCTCTAGGATACACAACCTATCTAAGCATCCAAAAGGCTTCTCCACAAGAAAATATATGTATATCCAAAGAAAGTATGGAACCCTAAAATTTATTCCTCAAGTAGAATCGTCAATAAGCAGATGTTCATTTATACTTCTTTGCTATTAATTTTTGTCTTATGAAATGGTCAAAAATGAACTTGTATATATAGGCAGATCTTGCCTTAAATCCTCCCAAAGCATCAACTGTATAGGGTTGACCCAATGTGTTTTCATGGACAATTCACTAGATCTTAGCTAAGTCGATCGAAAGGCTAACAAGCTAAGAAAGTAAAAAATACCCCTAAATTATAATAAGTTGACTCATTCAACCTAGTACAGTTGATTGACTAAAAGGGGATTAAAGCAAGAAAAGGAGAGATGGAAAGAGGAAAATATTGGAATAGGTATGACTAAGAAGAATAAGCTTAAGATTAATGGTTTTAGGAGACAAGTGTGTAGATCACAAGTAGTAAAAGGGACAACAATATTACAAAGCACAGATGATTTGCCCAACCCTTTTTCGGTACACCCCTCAAGGCATGCACTTAGAGAGATTAAGACTTGATAGGTTATTGGAAGATATAAAGTGTCAGTAATCAATAAAATTTTGAAAATATTATGTGTATACATATGCCCCACTTGAAGCTCATCACGTGTCATGTAAGTGTTAATAGCATGGGATGGTGCTTCAGGATAGAACATGATAACAAACAATTATAATGCTAAGTAAAGTTTAGTAAACAGAAAATAAAATGAAATGATTGAATTGGAAAACACATACATTTAACTTACCTTAGTGCCATAAATAAAGAAGTAAACTGCAAGAGAGGTAAATGTGTCCAATGTAGATAACACTAGACAAACCTATAGAAATTAGTGAAAAAATTAGCGAAAAAAAATGGAAGATAAGCATGTGATAGTGGAAAATATTATCTAAGTCATCATGAATCTAACATATTTTATGGGTTGAAAAATGGATAAGTAGAAACAAAGATATAAGAAAAATAAGGAACCTACTAAAAAATAATTAAAATATTTGAATTTTGAAAAGTGTTTTCAAATAGGGTAAAAGATAATTCATTTGTTATTTTATTTTGTGAGAGGAGAAAAAAAAGAGAGATCTAGAGAAAAAACTAGTTAGGATGGTGAGGAGATGACATGCTAGGTGAGGAGGAGCTCTAAATGTGGTAGCAAGTGCACTACAGGTATGCAACTATGAATCTTAAGCTAGTTTTTGAAATTTTTAATGAATTAAGTGTAGTTTTTATTAAAATTTGATTTGAAGCATTTATATATGTCAAAATGAAACAAAATTAGATTCTATGGGTAATAAATAGAAAGATAAAAAAATGGGTTTAGAGGGTTTAGAAAGAAAGCAAGAAAATAGCACTTGTGTAGGAAAATGTAAGGGGTTAGCAAGCAAAAAGCACTGGGTCAACCTAGTCGACCTAGTAGGCTAGAAATAAGTAGAATCCATCATGCAAACCTAGTAGGTATGGGTCAACCATGTACATTCTACAAGCTGATGGCCTAGTTTGGAGTTACCAGGTGGTCTGAAAGGTCTAGAATGGAAATTCAACACTAGGGAGGGGAAGAGAAGGGGTTTGATTCATATTTTTGAGTCAACTAGGAAAAAAGCTGAGAAAATTTTGGTCAAACTAGTCTGACCAAAAAGATGGAATGATATAAAAAAGTGCAAAAGGCCACCAAAAGAGGGCTAGAATGGCCCAAAAATGACCAAGTAAGGTCAAGAAGACCAAATAGACTAAAAGGAGGCTAAAAATAATAAAATGAAACAATGTAGGCTTATTTTTGCTTTAAAAATGTAAAAAGAATGTATTATGAGTATACATGACATGGAGAAACTAATAAATCCTTTGTTGTTTCTTAGGTCCAAGGATGATGAAAATTTTGGAAACTTGTGGATGTGACATGGTTACCAAACTTATTAGTTAGGATGTCATATGGAGATAGGGCTAGATTAGGATCTATAAGTCTAGGTAGGATAGTTGATATGTGTTGGATCCCCCTCAGTGTTAATCTATTAGTCATGTTCCTTAGTTGCTAGGAATGATTGAATAACACATTTAGATGGGAGGTGGATGGGGATATAGTAGAGGTGGATATCATGCTAGAGGATGTTCATGTCATCCTAGGGCTACCTATAGTAGGAGTGCAAGTGACCACAGGGATACTAAATAGCCTAAAGGAGAGGAGAGCCTTAGCTATATGGGTTGTAGGCTCAGAGATGATATTACTAGGCATGAGAGTTAGCATGTTTGATGTTTATACATCATAGATTATAGATATATAGAAGGATGTGATAGGCCTTATGACATAGTGGGTGATATGTCATAATTTAGATAGAAAGGTACCATTGTTTATGGTAACCTTGAGTAGGATGATCTTGGAGGAGTGAGTTTTATATGAACTAGGATCTATCATCTAGGTCCAATTGGTACATGATATGTATGATCTATTGGTTAGATGGTAGAGGATCATGGAACTAATCATATTACTAGAAATTTGGATATATGAGAGGTTTCCTTTGTATCAGTCATTTAGGTTACCCCATGTGGTCGATGATAGGTCACCTTGAGTATGAATATGGAGAGAGGACCAAGTAGTGTAGTTCATGCCCCACATGCTAGCACTATAGTTAGTGAGATGTATAAACATTATCCAATAGCCATATAAAGACATAGCAACTACATGGGTGAGTTGGTACATAGTTGTACAAGCGATAATGAGGATAGAGATTGTTGGACACTATTTTTGGTGGAGAGATCCACATATAGTGGCATGAGTGCTAGGATAGATGGGTTTGCCTCATCTAATGACATCAATACTAATGCCTAAGTAATGGTCTTAGCATGTGAGGGAGCCATAGAGGAGAAGAGGATTGGGGCCATAGATAGTGAGGCTGATACTCAGACCATGTCAAGAGTGACCATGGACTAGTCGAGCATGATGAGGAGCTAAGTAGGAAGATAGGGATGTGGATACATAGATATAAAATGTACCATTACCATATCTAAAATGAGATGACCAGTAGCCACTAAGGACATGGTATTGACAGAGGTAGGAGGAGCAGGAGAGAGTGGAGACTATTTCCATCCTAGATGACCCCATAGGTGAGCTAGAGGAGATGAAAAAGAGACCAATTAGACATAGGCTGAGATGAATATGAGCCATGATAGTTAGGTTTGAGATGAGGAGGTGACCTATAGAGGAGGTAATAGGAGGCCATGCAGATGGGGAGACTATGTTAGGTGGTCATACAGATGGTGAGACCTTATTAGCTAAGACACAAATAGGTAAGAAAAGGTGGTTGCATATTATTACTTAGGTTTTTATTTTGGAAATAGAAATAGATAGATATTTTGAGATATAACAATGATCTAATATCCACCTAGTGGGATTTTATAGATGCAACTAAGGATACAGAGGAGAGATAGGGGTCCCTAGTGAGGGGATTACTCCATGACATCCTAGATGAGACTCTATATCCATACAACCCCATGACACTAGAGGATCTAATTGTACCATTTGCCCCAACTCAAATGAGTTGGTTCAAATTAGATAGAGAGGCATCAAGGTAGATATCAGCACAAAGTGAGAGGATGTATCCACTAATAGTGATGGGTGTAAGGGAGTTATAGGCATGGTAGGCCCTAGAAAATTAGAGATATGTGCACCTAGTTATAGTAGCATAGATGATAGAGATTCAGACCCAATTGGTAGAGTCACATGTGTGGGGAGCACACCTATAGGGATAGGTAGAGGGATTGAGATCTCAGATAGCCTCCTTACAATGTACTATTTAGAGGATTCAAATTGATGCCTCAATAGGTAGCATGCCTAAGCCATGAGATAGATAGAATGGAGCCCAACCATAGAGCTCAAGAATTGTATATGGTTATATATGTTGTATAAGCTCATGAGATGTATATATGGTTCATTTTTTCATATTGGTGTTGGATGTGTATGTTGTCATTATTGTTTATTATGATTGTGGTTGTAGATGCTTTGAATATATTTCTTTCTAGTACATGTATTTAGCTATTTTGTATATGCTATAGGAAATATATGAGATGTGGTTTCTTTTCTAGAATTATGAAAAACACATTCATGGTTAAAAAAAATAGGCAAAAATGACTTGGTAAAATATAATCAATCAAAAAAATGTACTACACACTATTTCAAAATGGAAAATGTGTAGTAACAAGAAATGACTAAATATAAAGAACCAAGAAATAGTAAAATAAGATGTTAAAAATGAATTTGGTTTTAAGACCAAAGTGAAAGATTTTTGCACCAAATTAAAACAAGTAAAATCATACTAATATCATGTTGGGAAGTATGACAAAAATGTTATAAAATGGAAGTTATGTAAAATGGCACAAATGGTAATAAAAAAAATTAAATTAAATTAATCAATCATACTAAATCATTTTGGGAAGTAGGAAAGAAGAAAAAAATTGCAAAAGATTGGTTTTAAATTAGTCATACTAATTCAAGCTGGGAAGTATGAAAATTTGAAGAAATGGTTGTAATCTTACACGCGCTTAGAAAATAAGAAGATAAAAAGGTGAAAAAAAATGAAGTATAAACATACTAAATCAAGATGAGAAGCATGTAAAATGACATGTAACTTCATAATCAATCAAATCTAATCTTCAAAATTGACATATGTAATTTAGATGGTGACTTGGGTATTGGAAAAAATTTTGAGAAGGGTTGGGTCTTATCCACGGTCTTACACTGCAACTCACAAAGAGAACACCACCGGGGTGGAATAAATAAAAATAATCAAGTAATCAAAGATGTGGGTAATAGGAAAGAAAAGATGGTAATTTCCAAGGATGGTTGGGTTCTATCTATAGTATTATAATACAACTCATAAATGAAATCCCAAGGGGAGTGATGAGTAGAAAAATAATATTTCTCAAGAGGAAATATAAGGGATATAAGGAGTGAAAAAGTGAGTGGAAAAATCAAGACATAGGCATCTTATGAGAAGACCTTAGGAGGCAAGAGGCATACAAAGGACATGAGAAGACACTAAGTGACTAGTGGTCATTTGTGTACAAAAGAAACCTATTCGCTATAGACACAAATCTTTGTAGTAAAATAAGTCTGCTACTAAGATCAACTCATGAAGGTATATTGGTACAAGGAAAATTAAAATGGACCTACCTTCTCATGATGTGTTCCCCATTCTTTAGGACCCCTTAAAAAGTTGTCAATCTACTATGAAGATTGGGTACTTACATGAGAAATTAGGTAGCAATAAAAGATTTTTTTATTTTCCTCTTCTAATCTACTAGCCTATCGCACCCCAAAGGACCTCAGCTCTATCGTGAGACCAACTATGGAGTTTTATCTTTGACTAAAAAGAGGATATGTGCTTTGAATCATGTCTTTTAGTGTGATTTGACTTTTAAGAATATTTTTACCTTTTGATAGCATTATTTTTTATTTAAATGATTTATCTTTTAACTTTTTATGGATTTTTAAGATTCCTCCTCCATATGGATTTGGAATGACCAATCATGAGAGAGATAGTGATACACATGAATGAGTTGTAAGCTAAGACTAAAGGAAGTTAAGTAACCAAAGATAAAGACTAACTATGACACTTAGGCTTAACAATGAACTAGCATGTGATCTCAAGTCTCAATCATGTATATGCTTAGTTTTTGGAAAAAGGAAGAAGGGAAAAAGGAAATCCAAGGTATATCGGTAGAAGGAGGTAATAATGAGATAGATTTTTTGTTAACTGATCACATGGTAAAGGGAGATAATAACGAAAGGGAACATGTTTGGTATAACCAAGTCACCATGACAAATTATCTATGACAAAGAGGGATAAGAAAGTAAAACAATCATAAAGATACAAGAAAGAGAGTTTTGAAAAAAAAATCATGGAAAAAGGGAAAGCAAAAAAAATAAAAGACAACCATATGCGAATATAAATGATAATATAAAAAGATATAGTGCAACAAGTAAGATCATGATATAAGATAAGAATAAATTTGACACAGTGTCAAAATGGTATAACATATAGAAATAAGATTGGAGCACACATATAATGAAGTATAAATATGAAATCACCATGTATGTGCTCATAAATACTAGTAAATCTATCCACACACATTATCCAATACATCAAATAAGTCTCTATGAAGATGGATATACACTGCTACTAAAGTTTCATCAATCTTCAATGAATACTAGGAAAATACTTCTTTTCTAATCTCTTTAACTGAAAAAGTATGAATACTCAATGAATCATGCTAAGGAGGAAAATTGGGCAAATGATGGTCAGGATAGTGCATGAGAGTGGGATCTATTGGAAATGCAGGAATCACCAGTGTAGAATATTCCACAGGTGAGGGAAGGTCCACAGGTGAAGGAATCATAGTTAGAGGAATAAAAGGTGGTGAAGGGACCATTGGAGGGGATGGAACAATTAGAGGTGGATCTATGGGAGAAGAATGAGGAGCCTTCTTATGGGAATGACCTATGAGAGGATTAGTAAAAGGTCCAAAAATGGCTATAAGATGATCTTTAAGATGTTGTTGAAGGATGTGGCAATGATCGATGTGATGGATGCCACATAGATGCCATAGACAATATACCTCACCATATTTGGGTAGATATTCAAGTATTACCTTCAGGATAGGTATGGATTTGTTTGATGATAGAGAAGAAGGATGCAAGGTATCAATATATTGCCATAGCTTGTGATAATGGGTGGAAGAATGATTATATGTCCTATGAAAGCAACATATATGCTTGTGATTGGTTTTAGTAGAAGCATTAATGGAAGGAGGTATAATATGATTGACATAATCCATAGAGCACTCATTGGCCCATTTGGTTAGTAGAGGAACCATCTTAGGTAAAGGAAGTAAACCATCACAAAGGGAGGGTGATGATGAGGAAATAATAGAACTAGGCTCAATGGAAGGAGTGATATCATCATAAATAAGGGTAGGCTCAGCAATAGTAAGAGCATAAATAGGATAAACTATAGTAAGAGTGAAAAGAGACTCAACTATATTAGGGTCTACTGAGGGAGGATAGGGATCTATAGAAGGTCTAAGAAGATTTACACTAACCTTAGGGACAAACCAACTACGAGGGTTAGGGTACCTATAAAAATGGTAAGTCTTGGTCATAACATGATCTATGATGATAATCCTACATGGATCCTTATAAATTGGAGGTGTCAGCACCATCTATACCCTATGAAAAAGGGGAAAAATACAAAAATCATGGACTATAAGTGAAGGAAAACTATGTAATGTATAAAAAGATTCAAGTAAAGAAGAATGATAATGAATAATCTTGGCATCACAGGCTTGGACAAGATCACCTAATAATGGATCATCTAAATAATATCCATCATCGTAATCTATGGTATGAAGATCAATGACATGGGTATGGATAACCTTGTCATCTAAAGAAGCATGGTAAATAGAATACCTAGTCTTAGTCAAGACTATGAGAATGTCATCACAAGGAGGATTGTGAGAATGAGGTTACAAGGAAGTATGAAGCTACAAGATGAGATGAGGTGAGAGATTAGATTTTTTTTATCTTTAAGTTAATATCCTCAAGATCATCATCATCAAAATCTAAAATATTAGGAGGAATGTTACCAATGATCTTAGGATGCCCACTGTAACCTTAGGTTTAGTTAACAGGAACGTTGAGATGTTGATACTCATAAAATGGAATTCTAGGCAAAGGCTCAAGAGTAAAAATCTTGAAGACACCATGATCTTGGAATTATTCAAAATTACAAGGGTTAGTGTCACCCTAAATCCTATAAGTGGCTTCATTATGAGGAAACTTAATGCATTGGAAGGTAGAAGAAGCAATAGCTCTCATGTGGTGAGTCCACAGCCTACCAAGAAAGATGTTATAAGAAAGGGGGAAGTTAAAGATCATCACCTTCATATGGATGATGATAGGTGGGATGTTAATGGGAAGCAATATGTAACTTGTAGGAGTTATTTTCCTTATATAATATCCTTGGCATGTGTTGTGTGTAGACTTAAGATTGTATTCAAAATATCCAAGAGTTTTAATGAAATCAAGAGAAGTGACACACATGCTAGAACCCTCATCAATCAATGCATACTTGACTTAGATATCACCTATTTAGATGCTAATGAATAAGGGAGGATCATCCATATGAAGTATAATCTCATTAGGAATCATAGATGTGATTGGAAATCATAGGGAAAGAGAAGTGTCTATAGTTTCCTCAATGTTGATAGACATCTCTTCACATTATTGTAAAATACTATCTTCAAAACTAGATAAAGCTTCCTTCCATAATGTTAGGTTAGGATGAGAGCATTCATCTCAAATAATATCTACATAATATGGTTTATATGATGTGGGTAAGTCCTTATAAGCTCAAGGAATGGAACTTTGGGATGGGAGATTAGTGAGCTCTGCAATGGGATCCCGCTCATCATAACCCATAAGAAGGTTGTTAGATAAAGGTGAGCAATGATTAAGGAGATCCTCAGAAGGAAGAGCTAAAGTACACTGAAATTTTTATTGGTAAGAAGAAGGAGATTTAGAACAAGGTTGTAAATCATGTTGAGATGATAAACTAATTGGTTCAAGTTGATTTTGAGAATTAGAAGAAGAAGTTTTAGTAGAAGCTTGGTTATTATTAGTATTGGAAGATGATGGAAGAGTGGTATAAATAGTATGGGATGTGTTATCCAATGGAGAATCATAAATTAGATCATCAAAATTAATGAGGCCATCTTACCCCAACTCATTTAAATGATTTATAGAAGAATCCTAGATAACATGATATGTCTTAAATGAAGGAGGAGTGTAGATAGGTTGGGAATCAATGAAAGCCACCACCCTTTGCATATTAGTCATGCTAATCACATTCTCCTCAAAATTTGGTTCAATAATACTTTTGACATTATTGGTGGAAGGTGTGGTCTTATCTTGGTTGTCTTGAATAGTCTGATGATTAGGTAAAGGATCTTTATAGAGAGATAAATGAGTGTTTGCTTGATTCAAGGCTTGAGTTTTATCATGTAATTTATAGTCCTTGAAATAAATCTCATAGGCTTGTTGATGCTTATGGATAATGGAATCATGATCAAAATTAGTTACAAGAAGAAAATCCATATATAACTTATGAAGTTATCTATAGGTCTCATGAGAATGACCCTGACTAGTGTGAAAGCAACAAAACTTGTTAGGATCATACTAGGATTTCATAGGATGAGTAGGGTCAATCTCTCATGGAAGAGGCCTGGGTAGACACTTAAATAATTTATTTGAGGATAGAGGTTTGTGAATGTTGATGTTATTTGGTGAAGAAAAATGAGCATTGGTATATTTTTGAGGAGTTGGTTACGAAGAACGGTTACAAACGACAACTTGAGAATTGTGAATGGTGTCATAAGAATCGGTAACACCATAATTAGTGATATTGAGGTTTTTATTTTTGAGAAAGAGATGAGGAACTACATAAGTTTTGGGTCGTTTTAATTGATGCATTAGTAAATCTTGATGTTTATCTTGGTAAATAGCCTCCTCCAAAATATGTGGAGAAAGAGTGTGGGCTCGATATTATAATTTAGGAAAGAGATCATTTGTAAAGAGAAGAAAAAGATTATCATCTGCCATGTTACATTCACATTTATTTGAAAAAGTCTTCCATATCTTAAAAAAATCTTGGGTAGTTTCATTTTCATGTTGTTTGAAATTAATGAAATGGGCCAAAGTGTTTTCGATAAGATCATTAGTTTGTAATTCTTGCACTAAAGCATTTACTAAGTCCACCAAACTAGAACTGGAATGAGCTCTAAGTTGATTTTACCAATCCAAGGCATCACCCTTGAGGGTTTTGGATAGGAGCTTGGTAGAGGAAAAGGTGTTTAATTTAACCCAATACTTATAAATATTTCCAAATGTTATGAGGTGAAGGCTAGAATTGGTTGACCCATTATAAAAAAATTGTAGGTGTTATAACTCTTATATTAATGTTGTAAATTTGAGTAGTGATAGGTTCATTTTGTATATGCTTGATGATTTTATTTATTAAAGGAGATTGAGGATTGATATTTCCTCGAGAATCTAAAAGAGGAGGAGGGGGAACATTTTGGTTATATGTGCCCCAATCCATTGGTTGCATATGAGATTGAGGTGAAGAAGGCGGTTTTGCATTCTCATCATTTGATTTGTGTTATGATCTTGAAAGGTATTCATTTGATTAAGAGTTTGTAACAAAATTTGATGTGTTTGATTAACATTAAAAGCATTAGAATTGGTATTTTTGTTGGTATTAGTGTCTTGGGTATCACTATTAGTGTTGATATGAGCTTGAGATGAATTATGAGAATGTGAGGCACTAGTGGAAAATTTTGTTTATGTAGAAAAAGATGGAATAGTGAATGGTTGAGAAGAAGCACTAGAAGCATAATTACCTTGGGTAGAAAACAATGAACTAGTGGAAATATTAAGGATAGTGGATCTTATGATAGGCCCACTAGATGTAGAACCTACCATGTTAGTTGAGATACTAGGAATGGAGGTAGAATAAGTTAGAGAAGAAGATGTCATGGCATAAGGAGTCAAAATTGAAGGAAGAGGCCGAGAATTAAGGAAATTGGTACCCCCAAATCTAGTATTGAATGTAGGAGTAGGTGATTGAGGGTTTTCAGTTTAACCACTAGTCATGAGGTTATAAATGGTAGAAGGATTCTTTCCTCGATGTTGAGGAAATTTAGAAACAAAGAAGAGAATTTTGGGAGTATACTCTAACTCAAGTTGGTATTCTAATGATAAAAGAGGATTATATTGTGAAGAGGTATTAGGAGGGGTCGCATAGCCCATTGTGAGAGTGGAAATATAAACATTACTAGCATCCAAAAGAGGAGTCTTACTTTGTCTATGGGAGACCCTATTAGGATTGGTAAAGTTAATCATGTATATTGATTGTAACTCAGTGTCATTATCCAATAGGAAGCCCATGATGAATGAAAAGGAAGCAAGATGATAAAGTACAAAAAAAAGAGGTGACTAAAATAGTACAGGGTCGACTAGGTTGACCTAGTATAGAAATAGGGACTGTAAAACTATACAAGATCGACTAGGTTGATCTAGTACAGTGTATAAAAGGTAGAAAAGCTACTGGGTCGACTGGGTCGATCCAATATAGCAGATAGGGAATTCAAGAAGCCTAAAATTATATTATGAGAATGAAAAATATAATTTTGTAAAAAATGAAAAGTAATAAATACTAAAAATCCAATTACATTAACGTTGGCCAATCCAATTGAAACACACAAAACAAAATATTGCACTAACATTGGTTAATGCAATATTTTGTGCATACAATTGATTAAAGAGTAAATAATCAAATTGAAAAGTAAAGAGCTAACTAATTGGTCAACATGAATGTTTATTATATTATTAAGATATGATTTTTAATGCGATTGGAAGTTAGTTATAAACAGGGTACTATATAGCAATCTAAAGATGTTTTTAGGTCATTTGGGTTGAAAGCAACCATAGTGGCAATGATATAGGCTTGGTATTGAGTCCTACCCCCTCACTTCACACATCGTATTGATAAGGGTGTTGGGTACTTAGACAGAATATATCATTAACCACATTTTATACTTGACCAGAGTATCAAGTTAGCTTCCCCCTTGGTGATGAAATCTAAGTAGGTTGGCCTTAGGTAGACAAAATGTTAAAGTGTTTATTTATGTTTTATTATTTGGCCATGTGTGCATAAAATATAAATACTAAAACTAAGTGATTAATTAAAAATCCCCTAATTAAACTATGTGAGATATTCTAAGCATGCAAGCAACAAGAAAAGAAATGTGTGAACTAATTATTAACAAATAGACATGAATTTCAACTTAAAACAAGATATAGTGTTTGACACTATGTGCATAAAATATAGAATAGCGTCAAAAGGGTCAAACCTGTACTATGGAAGCAAGGTATAAAAATGTATAGGGTCGACCTAGTTATTTCAAATAACACACAAAACATAAAACTAGGTTGGCAGGGTCAATTCAAATTATTGTTCAATGGTAGTTTTAAAGACTACAAACTATGAAAGGAAAGATACAAAACAAAGAAATAAAGAGGTAGAAGAGAAACTTGGTGGATTAGAGATGAAATTAATAAATATTATTGATGAATAACCTTGAAGTATGCTTGAGAAACCTACAAACTAGATCAATAGGGTCAATCAAGCTATACAAGAACCTACTATAGAGTGTTGAAAATGTACAAGGTCAACTAGGTTGACCTAGTAGGTGGAACTAGATGTTGAAAAGGTTAAAAACCTATATTGGGTCAATTGGGTTGATCTAGTTACCTATTTCTACAAACCTTGCGTATAGAAGTCAAAAAATTGGGTCGATAGAATTGATCTAGTATGATAAAAAATAATGACTAAAAGAATGAAAATAAGTGAAATAAATCCTGCAAGGGTTAGTTTTACATTAAGTTCACCAAAATATATACAATCATAAATGCATCATGTCTATAAATCAATCATGGCTTAGAGAAGATAGAGCATACCTACACTTTCAATTGAAAATACAATTGTTAAGCAGGAGCATGACCAATATGGGGATCTGCTAGACCCAATTAGGGGATCACTTGTCACAACACATCATGTTCAAAATGTTTTCAAATATTATAGTCTAACACAATCAAAAAACAACCCTAATGGAGTCCTAAGGTTTAAATCATTCACTTATTCTAATAACAAGATAGTAAATCTAATCTAGTGCACACCAAAGCTTGTAGCACAAAGTGGGGGTTATAAATTGAAAAAAAACTAAACTAACCATGTATTAGAAGACATATAATCACATCAATGTATATATAATCCTAATACATGGGATGAGAATACAAATGCATTATCTATATACTCTTACAAAGGAGAAATAAAGTTAGGAATACTTACCTTTGAAGATAAACCTACCGAGCCTCAATCTCTCCCTTTGCCAAGGTGATTCACAATAGATTATTATGGTATGTAAGGACAATGAAGATAAATCATCTCTAGGCTACACAACCTATCTAACCATATAAAATATTTCTCCATAAGATAAGATCTGTATCTCTAAAGAAAGTATGGAACCCTAAGCTTTATTCCTCAAGTAAAATGGTCAGTAAGCAAATGTATGTTCACACTTCTTCTCTATTAATTCTTCTCTTATGAAATGGTGGGAAATGAAATTGTATATATAGATGGATCTTACCCTAAATGATACCAAAAATGTCGATTGTATAGGGTCAATCCAATGTGTTTTTAGGGATAACTCACTAGGTCTGAGCTAGGTCGACTGAAAGGTTAATAAGATAAGAAAGTGAAAAATACCCCTAAATTATATTGGGTTGACCTAGTTGACCTGGTACAAAATACTAACCAAAAGGGGATTAAGGAAAGGAAAGGAGGGATAGAAGAGGAAAAGACTGGAATAGGTAGGACTAAGAAGAATAAGCTTAGGGTTAATAGTTTTAGGAGACAAGTTTGTAAATGTCAACTGGAAAAAGGGACAACAATCCTACAAAGCACTGATGATCTACCCACCCCTTTCTTGGTACACCCCTTAAGGCATGCACTCAAAGAGATTGAGACTCGACAAGTTCCTGCAAGATATAAAGTGTCAGTAATCAATAAAAGTTTGAAAATATTATGTATATATAGTATCTCTTATTGAACTAAATATATGTGGAAGCCAAAGTTTTTGTTTCCACAAAGGAATTTTATGTATAAGATGAATATTTCAAGGATGCATGGAAAGCATTCACATAACCATTAAGTGTAGGAAAAATATCATGGCTATACTATTTTGTGAAACAAGGATTATTTTTCAAGTAAACATAATTTTGTATACCTAGAGGTTATGTACAACCAAATTTGATTAAAAAAAAGCATGGTGATGGAATATAATGATAGAATATTTGTGTAGTTGGCTAAAAAATAAGTTTGGCCTAAGAATTGCATGGTTACATACACATATGTTTAGAAATGTATAGTTTTCAATAATGAAAAAGGAATACGTTAGAACGTATGGTTGTATCAGCCAATTTCTATCTTAGACAGACCATGGGAATATATTAGCTTGAACTTAGCCTAAGATGAGCATGGTTGCATACAAATATGTTCATAATTATATAGTTTTTAAGTATTAAAAAGGAATAAGTCAAAACGTATGGTTGTATCAGCCACTTTTTATCCCAGAGAGACCATGGGAACATATCAACTTGAACTTTGTTTATACAATTTCCAAGAGCATAAAAAGATGTGGATTTTATTTTTGTGATTGTAGATAGACTTTACAAACAGAACATTTTTTCATAAAATAAAACTAATGATGTTATGCATACATGTAACTTTTTATTCATGTAAGTTTTAATATTTCATCAATTATCAAGAAACATAGGATCTAACTAGGATAAAAATATATATTAGACTTTTCTAAAGAACATTGTGGAATAAGTTGAATACCAAGCTATAATTTGGTTTGATGTATCCTAGTAAGATGTATGGATATACTTAGGCATTTAAGAGGATTTTATGTTCTAGTATCATTATTTATTGGAGGGAATCTAGGAGCATTTCTAGTTTAGTCTTTTCGCAAGCTAAAATTTATTTATGATAAAAAGATAGTTAGTAGAATCACTTGAAGGACACCATTTCAGATTTTTTATGAAATCAATACAAGATAATACGTGAAATTACATATCATTATGGATGAAATAAGAAAGAGTTTTAAAAATGAATATATATATATATATATATATATATATATATATATATATATATATATATATATATATATATGCAAATAGTTAGAGAGAATTACTATGCAATATAAGTAGCACAAAAAATTAAAGAGAAGATAAGTGGAATATCAAGTGGGAGACATGGTTTTAGTACACTTTAGGAATGATATATTTTCAAAAGGAACATGTGAACATTTGAATTGGAATAAGATTGGATCATGAAAACTGTTGCAAAGTTTGTGTCCAATGTACAAGAGATTGATTTTTTTGAAGGCATATGCATTTTGGCCATTTTTTAATATTTAGTGGCTAGTTAAATGTGTATATATTGAAACATTTAGTGGACAAGGACCTAATCTTTAATAAAATTATGAATTTTTTTTTACAAGTCTATGTGAATTATTTGTAACAAGTTACACATTCCACGTAACTAAGTGATGTTTAAATATTTTTATTCCAGAGTATTACTACACGACTTTATCTTTCAAAGCTTGTGATAACTTGAAAATAAGTTTTTTTTTTTTTTTTTTTTTTTTCAAATATGTGATTTTTATGATCTTAAAATACTTTTTTCATTAACTTCTACACACATAATTAATCTAAAAAGGTTGTTAATTTTCTTGTGATGTGTGAGTTATGTGCATTCTCTTTGAAGTAAACTCTTATTTCAAACCTTGTGAAGTATAATGTGATCTTGTGTAGCTAATGAATACCTAAAAAGATGGATAATTGTCCTTATATGTAGTGACCAAAATCATCTAGACTCGTGTCTTATTGTTTTAGATATTTATTGAATTCAATTGTCATGCACAATGGATAATAATGGCCCTATGATCTTTCATATTATTATTTAGTGGAATATGTAATGTTGGATGATGGTGATATTTATTTAATATATAGAATAATTTTTTTTTTTAACTTCCTAATAGTCTCCTATTATTTGGAGGATGAGATAATTAAACATTATGTAGTGATGTGTTATAGGGCATTTGGAATTTACATGTATTTAATTATTTTGGCATGTGTAGGTGAATGAGGTAAGATCATTACAATTAGGTTAATTATGTGTATATAAAAACATAAAATTATACTTGAGAGAGATTAAAATAAGAGAGAATTAAAATTGGTTCGAGTATATATTTTCATAGATCTAAGTAACGAGATAAGTTGTAATACATCTCATTAGATATTATTTTAATTAATAATTTATAATGTAATATCTATAATTAGAATATAAGTATGTATAGGGTATAATTTGTCATTTCAAATCAATAAACAACATTTTTTACATTTTCCATTTTATTTCCATACACAAAAACTACAATTAAGTATGTTTTTTGTGTTAAATATATGAGATGGTGGTATATTTCTATCTTTTGTTGGATCCCATAATCAAAATTTCATTACATTGAGATCAAAAACTGACTCATGAACCATGATGGATTGATTGATACTAGGTATATTAACATATGACCAATAAAATAAATTTGAAAAATCATGTAATATTTCCATATGCTCTTGTTTCTCTTTTGGAGTCAACAATGTACCCAAAAAATATATACTTAAGGTCTTCTTTAATACAAAAATTAAATTTAGTGATTTATTCATTTATCAAATGTAGATTGATCCTTAACATATAGATCAATTGGTAATGATTAAGGACTATATAATGTAGTTTTTTTCATCTATAACAGAGGGATCACACTCCGAATTTATTTTAGGATTGATAAAATTAAAAGGAGTCTTATTCTTATGATGATAATAAGATAAATCCACATATGATCTCAAATATTGTTTAAGGAATTCTTAGTTAGACAATTTATTGATAGCAATAATCTCAAGTCAATTTGTCACATCAATCATTTCACAATGTATAAGTTACAAGTCTATGATATAATATACCTCTATTGTATGATTTGTATTTGATTTTTAAAAATAAGTATTTAAATATTTTCATTTTATAAAAACTTTATGATGATGAGCATTAATAGATCCATGATTCATTTGAAATAAAACATCTCTTACTTAATAATCCTATCTATACCCAAAAAAAACTAATAAATAGTTGGAATGATAGATTCCTTAATAGTTTTCTCGTATTTACTTAAACCTTACCTTTATTTTCCTTTTATTATACATTTCAATACAAATCATTAATTTTATAAACATTTTAATTTAAGAAAGGGGGTTATTTTGGATTATTAGTATTTTTTTAAAAATGTTCACCATAACCTCTCTTTTTTTAATCATCATATAATTGTGTATGACTAAGCATATATGATTTTAGAGATCTATCATATTAAAAATATAACATATATATTTTAACTATATCAAGTGTGCGCATATCTACATTCATTAATATCATGTGGATTAAACATAATATTAGAAAAAGAAGCATTTATACTATCATTTTGAGTGACAGTATTTTTGGGTTTTATTATTTTCATCCATTTCAAATGTAATCAATTTTTATACAAGAATGAATTTTTAAAGTTAAAAAATAAATGTTTTTATTATATTGAGATGATCGAGTTTTATTATTTTAACCCATTTCAAATGTAATCAATTTTTACACAAGAATGAATTTTTAAGGTTAAAAAATAAATGTTTTCATTATATTGAGATAAAGAATGAATCTCTCTAGATTATACCATTTTTAAAATCATAAAAGATCATTTATAGATATAATATATATTATTTTCTCATAGAGAAATTTTAAGCATTGCATAACATGAATTCATAAGCCAGTAAGTAATTTATCATAAATTATTCCTTTTTTGTTTGAAAAAAATAGTATTCATATTGAACAATGTAATATTTTGTCTTTCAATTCTAAATACATTAACACAAGACCTCACTACCAATATTCAACTCCAAACCATTGTTTACAAGGAAATGTTTAATATTTTTATTATAAATTATTGTTTGAATATAAAAAGGTAAATATTTTTCTAAAATATTATTTTAATATGAGTCCTCTAACTCAAAAAATAGAAGATAGAAGAAAAATAGACATGTTTGATATCATGTAATAAAAAAAATCATAAAAGATCACAAAAGAGCTCATAAAATATGTTTTTATAAATATTTAATTTTGTGAAAATTTATAAGAAACATTTTTTTGGTATGAGTATTATTAAATTAATTTAATATATCATAAATTTTATTGGCATACATTTTAATTTTAGGAGCTTAAGAAATGTTGAGATTTTTTTTTAAACCACATTTTAAAGCTAAGAATAAATTGGGGGGATAATAATATTGCCTGCCCTAACCTTCTAGTTTTTACAACATCTATTTCATAATGAGTCATCGTATATAAAGATATATAATATTTTTACAAATAACAAGTAAAATTATAATTTGTAAGGATATGAATACGTAAAACAGTGTTATCACACACAATTTTATTATGATTAAAATTATATGCAATATTATATGAAATATGTGAAAGTAAAATTATAATTATTGATAAACATTTGTATAACAACTATATCATTATGGTTAATTATATATAAAAGACAAGAAAACTCTATATAAATATTAGCATAGAAACACATCCCATATATGACTCACTTATATCGATGATAAAAATTACTAAACATAATAATATACACAATTTATAAGTAGAAGGTTAACCAAGATATGAATAAAAAATAAAGTTTAAAATTTCATTAAAATGGAGTAAATAATTACATTTCATATAAATATAGTAAAATATAATATGATTATTGATAATTTGTAGGGGTGTTTAAAATAGAACAAATAATTAGATTTTATATAAATATAGTAAATTTTAATAAAATAATTGATAATTTATAAAGAGGTTTATTAGAATATATTTAATTTTCAGCTCATTTAAAGTTTAAAATTTTATCAAATAGAGTAAATAATTACCTTTTATACAAATAAAATGAAATACAATATGATGATTGATAATTTACAAAGGAGTTTAAAATAGAGTAAATAATTAGATCTTATATAAATATAATCAAATACAATAAAATAATTTATAATTTATAAAAAAAAGTTTATAAAAATATATTTAATTTTTAATTCGCTTAAACTTTAATGAACGCAAAAAAAAAAAAAAAAAAAAATGAAAAAAAAGTCCAAAAATAATGTAGAAGAGAATCTACATTAGAACCCTTTTTTTGAGCTAGGATTCTAAAATTTATATTTTTCAAGTTCTAGATTCTTGTAAGTATTGGGGTCAAATAAAAATAATATGTCTAATTAGGAAGCTAAAATATATTATAATAATTAACGAATAATATTTTTATTTTTATTTTTAAATATGGATGCACTATCTTTGTATATATGTATTAAATAAATAATTTTTTAAAAATTTATAATCAATTAAATTCAAATTTTAAGGAAGAAGATTAAAGTATTTTTTCCTTAAGATATCAAAATGTGAAACACATAATTATATTATTACCCATTAACATATCTATCAAATAAATATTAAAACTATAATTATATTATTACCCATTAACATATCTATCAAATAAATATTAAAACTATAATTTTGAATGGTGATTTTAACTAATAAATTTAAATCTCAATTTTATAATTTCATTTAATGAACAATTTTTTTTAATTAAATCTATTTATTATTTATAATTATGAAAATGATATATAAAAATTCATTATTTTTATATATCAATGCTCTTTATTTTTTGGTCAAAAATACTTATTACATAATTATCATAGTATTATATACATTATCAAATTGATAATTAATAATAATAAAATATTATTATTTTAAAAAAAATTGAAATAACAAATTTATAATTTTTTATTTAATTTTTAAGTTTGTGACTTTGACATTAATCCATAAATGCATATAATTTATTTGACAAAATAGATATTCTTGATTGTAAACTTGTTTCTACTTAATTTAAATTTATTTTAAAATTAATAAATGATATAAAAATGTATTACTAGTTTTATTTTATTCAAATAATTAATTAAAAAATAATATTTATTTTTTTATTTTTATTTTTATATTTAATTTAATAATTTAAATTTAAACTTTAAATTAATAATTTAAAAAAATTATTTATTTTTTGAAATAAATTTTAACTTGACATAAAATATATTTTAAATCAAAGGTAATAATTTGGTAGAGTACATTTATTTTGATTAAGTTAATGAAGTAAGCAATCATATATATACTTGTGGTTACGATTTTTCACTAGTATCTTGCATTTGGGAGGGGGTGGATGAAGGCGGTAAATGTAGCCTAATATTTCAATAAAACTAAACATAAGTGATGTAATCATGCTTTCAAAGAATGCATTTATCTTAAAATATATTTTAATAATTTGAGACAATTAAAATTGTTTGTAGGAACTTTTAGAAGATAAAAGTTACTCTTTTTTTATTTTTTAATATAAACGTTTATATTTTTTAAAAAAATTATATATCTATCTATATATATAATGTGAAGTTTATTTTTATTTGAATAAATTTATATCATAAATTTGTGTGTTTTATTTAATATGATTTTTAAATTTATAATATTAAATCTCTTTTTTCCTTTTGAATGGATTTATGAAGTTGTATTTTATATATAACTCTTATACTTGGCATGTAGTGTCCCTCTCCTCATAACGATTAAGAATACTAACTATACATTTATGAAGGTTGGGAAAGGTAACATTAAGGTTACTAATTACTTTGAATTTTTTACTCTATTTTTAAAAAAATATTTCCATCTTTTTAATTAATTTTATTTTCTTTTTTATTTTTTCATGTTTTTTCCATTTTTATTAAAAAAAATTTAATTAAATGAATAGTAATTTTAATCTAGTTTATTTTACAAAGATATTATTTTTTTAAATCCCATCTCTTTAATTAATTTTATTTTTCTTCTTCTTTTTTTTCTTTTTTTTTTCATATTTTTTCTGCTCTTTATATAAATATTTTAATTATTTATAATTGAATGAATAATGATTTTAATGTACTTTATTTTAGAGAGATATGTTTCTCCTATTAAAATGGTTTCTCATCTTACTAATTTATATCTACACATTTTTATAGTTTAACTTCTTTTAATATTATTTTTAATTATATATTTATTTATATTTAATTTTATTAATAAATATTTTAAAATTTTATTTATTATATTTATAAATTTGTTCTATTTTAAGGTAATATTATATTTTACTATATTTATTTATTTATAGACTTTATTATTAAAAATATTTCAATTTATCCTTGTTAAAAAAATTGTTGTTTATTTTATTTAAAAAATATATAATGTTTAGTTTTTAATTTTTTAATTATTAATAATATAATATTATTTATTAAAATATATTATTTTATTTTAATATTTAGAAAATTATTATTTTTAAATAGAAATCTAAATATATAATTATTTTATATTATGTTATCAATTTAATGATAGATCACATATATTATGTGAAACACTAATGTAAAATTTATTTGCATACTTTTAATTTTCAATATTATTTTGTGAATTTTTAAAATACCATCTCTTATAAATTTTCTTCCATCTATTTTCCTTATACTAATTTAAGTTTTTAAATCTATAAGTGAAAAATGCATCCCATACCTTCCAATAGTAATCTACTTTTCATTATAGTACAAAAATCTTAAGTTTGAAAATGAATTAGATGATTTTTATGCATTAATCATATTTATCCCTACATTTCTTTAAATAATTTGTAGAGTTTAAAACATCTCCTCATTACAATTAAAAAATCCTAAGTTTGAAAACAAATTCCACAATTTTTCTACATTAATCATATTCGTCCTTGAAAAGTTTGTACAATTTAAAACATTTCAATGAACTATAATAGTGGTGAAGAATGTAAACTTAAAAGGAAATATTTAACTATATATAATCGTAGTACACCCCTTTATTAAGCATTAAGGTTGCAAACTGCCGAGATTAAAAAATTCCAAATTATGCGTAACGGATGCTTCTACTCAACTTCATCTGATGCAAGCAAATTCAGCGTTCCCCAAATGGTGGGGCGGCGGGCGCGTACATTTTGACGGTGCTTGCAAATTATATCAATAGCTTTTGGATCGAATGTCAAACCCGGTCCGAACTGTTCAAATTCCACTCATTTATTGTAATTTGTAGGGACTCGAATTTCGGGATATTTTATGTTTTACTCTATTTTTGTACTTCAACTAATTAAGACAATAGAAGACCCTGCCAGCTCAAAAAACGAGTCGAGGGCCCGACGATCACTTTAGTGGACAATATTTTCCCACGCGTTGGATTAGTGACCTCAATTGAAAGAACACTGAATTCTAGATAATACCGTACAATTTCAGAAAAATGTACTTCTTGCAAACTTGATGTTGGCCTTCAATTTTATGGATATATATATATATATTTTTAAGTATTTTAGAAACACCGTGGTGTAGAAGTGACAGATTTAGGAAATATGAAATATGGAGGAGTTGAGAATTGAGAATTTAAGACTCAGACAATAACAAAAGATTTAGGTAAGGTATAGAAAATAGAGATGGTTAAAGAATAGTTTGTATAAATGTTGGAGAAGAATAGTCAAGCGCAAATTTAGTATCAGTTCGCGAGAAGATAAGCATATAACAATGAAAATTTAATATAAAAAGTATTAAAGATAATTAAATTTGGATCATTAAGAATTTAATATAATAGTTTCCCATAACTCGTTGTGAATTGTCGTTAACGAGTCATCACTATATAATTTTTTTATAACTGAATGATTGGGATAAATCTATATATAAATACCCCTTAATTTTACTTAGTATATTGGTTGATAATCGTAATCTTAAACCATTAAAACTTTAGCTATGACATATATATACAATGAGAAGAAGCTTTTGTGTTGAAATACTTTATATAATTCAATTATGAATAGAATAAAGTTATTACTATTTTATTCTTAATTATTTTGTGATTAGTTAAGTAGCGAATAAATAGTCAATACTTAGATATAGAACCAAGTATAAATTTAGAAGTAAGCGTTTATTTGAACACTTTGGTTTAAGAAGTTAAATGAATACACCTTTCCTCAATGAAAGTAATTAGAACATGTCCTACGCTGCATACTTCCACTAACGCACGATAACTTTTCTCATGTATTATTTTGACACGTTAACTCGTTGGAACTCTTGTTCTCTTAGACGCACAACTACACCATTAAAAGACATGCTAAACTAAAAGAACAGAACCCAACAGTTAACAGTATGGAAAAACTGATATGTACTCAATAATTCCACAAAGAATAGTCTGCCACCACGGATTCACTCTCTCCATCGTATCCATGAACTTCTTCAGTCAGGCGAAGAGGCGTTAGGAGAAGAGCTT
This sequence comes from Torreya grandis, assembly GCA_037957365.1. Classification (NCBI taxonomy): domain Eukaryota; kingdom Viridiplantae; phylum Streptophyta; class Pinopsida; order Cupressales; family Taxaceae; genus Torreya; species Torreya grandis. Next base: position 2,123,532 of record JARHVA010002305.1, read on the forward strand.
CCGCCAAATCCATCATCATGTTCGGCGACTCCACCAGCAATTCTGCCGCCGGATGCACTTCGCCTGTTGATTGGATTGCCGGCTCACAACACTGCTCTTCACCATTAAATGTGTCTGGAATGCTGAATTCCGACCTATTAATTTCTTCTGAATGAAATTCAGGCGGGTTCGAACATGAACTCCGTGGTACTGAAATTGGGCCTTTCACGGACTCAGGAGAAAGTGCAACTATTCTTCTGGGGTCGGTCGAGCGCGCAGCCCTCGAAGCCGCGGATTGGATGTCGCGAGGATGAGAGGAAGACAGGGTTCCAATTTGACACAATATATCAGTTAATTATACACTACACTTTGCATAATAGGAACATACGCCTTGTAATACAGCTTCATAACACATCAACCAATCAACAAGATGGGATTCTGCTGTATACTCCATGTGTTCGTGTAATTCAATTATTATAATGGGTAATTCTTAAAGTATGTTCTTTATAAAATTTTCTGGACAAGTTTTGAACTCAATTTCGTATGGTCTTGTTCATTAAGAGACATATAAACTAGGGGTTTATCCTATTCTGCTTGTCTCGATAGTGTGTCATGTGTTTCACATATTTATGTATAGAAAACCTTATTTCTACTTCTTCTTTTTTCTTTTTTTTAAATGTAGTAGGGTGATTTACTACTAATATAAAGATAAATGAAATGACATAAGTTAAATCTAAGATAAAAAAAAAATTAGGAATATAATTCATATCTAAAAATTTATTGAAATGGTTAACAAACAAAAATGTAATGATTGGATAAGAAATGAATAATAAAAGTAGTAAAAGTGATGAAACCAACATATACAAAAATAATATTGGGATTCTAAGAGTGAAATATTGATCTGAAAGGGATGATGAAGATCTATGTAAAATTTAGAAATTTAATTGTCAAAGAACAGATTTGGCATTTAACATTGTTCCGCTAAATTTCCTCTAGAACAAAGTTAGTTGTCAAATTTGCCATGCTTTTGTTTCCACCATATGTTTTTAGCTACGGTGAATTTGTATTACATTTTGTTTTGGATTATGATTTTTCCTTTGCAAGTGCAATTTTTTAGGATGTATACCTTTTGTATAATATTTTCTAAATTCATAGGTTGAATGTCTGATTTAATCTATTCTTTGCCTTATTAACATAATTCCAAAAGTTTTCAAATTAATAGTTCAACAAAAGGGTTATGGATCAAGGAACCATAACGGAGTTATAGTTACATATTCCACATTTTCTAATCATACCTAATGTAGTTATTTGTATCATACAAAAGGAATATCAAGCAAGGGCTCCACCTCCTCCCTAGATGGAAAATGCAACAACATGAACATTTACCTAAACCTTCTTTTGATATAATGAGATTATATCACAATATATTGAAAAAAGATGAAGTATCAAGTTGGAAGATTTTGTTGTGAATGTAGAAATATATATGGAAATAAAGGCTATTATTTGAAGATAGGATAGGATTAACTATTTCCTCAAAATCTAGACAATACTTGCTAAATGACTTGAGATGACTTGGTATATCTAAGGATCATTAGGATATGACAAATGTTGAGGCTAAACAATGTGTTATACCTAAATTAATGGTGTGAGAAATCCATTTAAGGTGAGGGACCCATAAACACATAATATGGATTCAATGAGTCACTAAATTTTCACTATGATAGATTCAGTAGACCATTGAATCAGTCCCAAGAGAAACCAATGCCTAGAATATGTAAAGAAGCTTAGAAAATGTATAATTTAGGGTCAAAGGCCGATGAGATGTTTTTTGGGGCTAGGAAATGTTAAAATACACACACACACACACACACACACACACACACACACACATGTGGACCAAGTGTGACAAAGTAAGTACAAAACACTATAAAAAGGGGTAAATATGTATCAAAATTATGTACCTATGCATAATGGCCCTACTTTGATATGCATGTGTGTGTGAAATAAAGTGTGTTAAAGTATAAAAATAATAAATTTAAGCATGTATCCAAACATAACTAGGAAATGATGGATGGATCAAATGATGCTCGAGATAGGCTCCATCCACACATTTGCTCTTTCTTTGAAAATTTAGCATACCTAAAAATAGTATCCAATTGTGAAAATTATTCAATGTCATATTATTTTGAAATAAAGTAGCTTTATTCTTTTTAAATAACCATATAAATTACTACACTTTGTGGTACTTGAACCATGTCACCACAACTTGAAAACATAAATCTATTCTACTCTGTTTGATTATTTTGATTATAAATTTTTAGATATTTCCTAAACATAAATAGAATTTATTAGGGAAATATGATAGCTAAATCCTCTTCTTGATAAATGAAGTAGACAATGAACCATTTATGTGTTCTCATTTCACTCACATTAGCCCAAACTTTGAAATATTTTCTCTTTCTTGAAAAATATTGAAATATATTAACATGTACCCCCATTATAAGGTGAAAAATATAAAAAATTATTACTTCAATCACTCATCTCAAAATAAAGAGTTAGAAGCACCATGTATTATTAAATTATATAGCCAATGTTTCTTAAATCCTTTGAAAATCACATGTATCTAACCATCATAAAACATCATCACATAAATCTCAATGATAAGATGCACATCCCTATCTGAGGATGATATATATAGGCACAAACAATATGCCCCAATGAATACTCTATATGTGTAATATATATTTCATAGTAATAAACTTGAGGAGATATGAATGGTATCATTCCCTCAAGTGGAAAATAAATTTAGGAACAAATAACAAGCTCCTAATGGTGAAATTTTTACTCTAGAATGGATAAATAAAGTAATTAAAAACATAAATGCAAGTAGTGTACCCCAATAGACGCATGGTTAAGACCATGGAAACATAGGCACCAAGCATAGTAATACCACTAATAGTTTTATGCATGAAAAATATCATGGCACCAAGAATAATATATGTATTAAATATATCATGGTAACAATCATAAAATAATAACACTTATTATATCACATAAATTTCAAATAAGTATGTATCTAGATATAGGAAATCATCATGGAAGTACATACGACTCATAATACATAATAACATAAAATGGAAAATACAACTCAAGGATTATTTATGGACAATAACTAGAGAACACATTGACAAACAACATACTCAATCACACACAAACATAAACATGAAAAAATTTCAAAAAACATAGATACACACACAAAGTAACAATGTAACCATCTCAATGTAATAACATAATGTAGATATCAATGTATAAAATTAGATGTAGATACTAGAAAGATATGATATATTCATTGAAAATGGCTTGATATGATAAATAGAAAGCAAGAAAGATATCATGATAAAATATATTATATAGAGATGCACCTAAGGTGGGTAGTACCACAAAGGGGACCATTCCCCAAAGTTGTGGGAAATAATGTAGTCAAATAACATCTAAAACTCTATAATTATATACAACATGTATATCATGCATGTCACCCCCTCAAATAATACCATGATAAGCATGGGTGTAAAACATGAAAATGAAGAACCTATAGTATAGGAATACAAACATGATATATATCCAATGATAAATTAATTTTATGAATTATGAATTTATAATTATTTTACATTTTAAAAAAAAATTGAAAAGAATTATTAAAAGAGAAAATTTAGGAGCACACACAAGAAGATGAAATCAAAGGTCAATTAAAAAAAAAAAATCAAAAGGAATAATTAAGAAATAATCACAAATAGGCAAGCCAAGATGCAAAATTAAAAACAATAAGAAGAGTAAGATTCCAAAAAACTTATAACTTCCCTCATAATACAATTCATGTTGTGTGTGTGTGTGTGTGTGTGAGTGTGTGTGTGTGTGTGTGTGTGAGAGAGAGAGAGAGAGAGAGAGATTTCATCATTTAAAAATGTGCACAAGTGTTTGGAATAGGTTCAATAATTAAATGGAAATGGCCAATGCAAATGTGGCTAGAAGAATGTCAAGATAAAATAGAAGGCAAGTGCAAAGTTATGAAGTCAAGAATAATTATAAATCATACAAAAAACTCAACATAGGAAGGCATGTGAAAGGCATGGGATATAGAATAAATACTCTGTGTAAATGTAATAAAACTATAATACAACAATGAAGTGCAAGATATAGGCTAACATAGTTAACTGGTGATCTCAACTATAATGTGAATTATGAAACTATAGGATTCATATGTGTCATTCTAGGTATTGAAAAAGTACTCATGAGATATGAAATAATTGAAATAATCATTTCAAAGGAATATTATGGAGAGTGTGTTCAAGGATCCACCGAATTTCTTAAAAAACATGCATAACAATATGTCATGATAAAACATATGCATAAATATGAACTTTATCAAGAGGTTATCAATATTTATTGTGACATGGAGGATTACATAACATAGGTATCGAAGATATAATTTTTGGAATTTGATCTCTAAGAGCTCTTATAGTAGATGGTGGTGTCATAGACACAAATGTAGGAGGAACCATAATTTATGGTGGTGAGATAGTAGAAGGTATCAGATGAGGTTGAATAGTCTTAAAATCTCTCTCAACATTTCTATTTGAATCATCTTTATAAATAAGGATAACAACTCGCAGTCAAACAGACTGAAATTTTACACAAAAATAATTATGATAAATAGTATAAACATATGAACGCCACACACATCTAAACACTAATAGTATAATTTTAAGATATTTGGATATTATTTTCCCAATCCTAATGATCACTATCTTTAATTAATTTATTTTACTTTTTTTTTTTTTTTTCATATTTCTATTTTTTCATATTACTTCTACTATTTCTATAAATATTTTAATTGAATGAATAATGATTTTAATCTATTTTATTTTCGAGAGAGAACTTTCTTCTATTGAAATGGTTTCTCATCTTACTAATTTATATCTCCACATTGTCATAGTTTAACATAGTCTAATATAATGTTATTATTTATCATATATTTTATTATATTTTAATTTTATTAATAAATATTTTAAAATTTTATTTATTCTTATTTATTATTTTTTTCTATTTTAAAATTAATATTATATCATATTACATATATTTATTTATTTTTAGATTTTATAATTTAAATATTCAAAAAGTTAAAAAAAACACTGTTTAATTTTTTATTTTATTATTTCATATTTAAAAAATATATAATGTTTAATTTTTAATTTTTTAATTATTAATAATATAATATCATTTTAGTAAAATATTAATTTTTTATTTTAATATTTAGATAATCATTATCTTTAAATAGAAATCTAAATATATAATTAATTCATATTATATTATTAATTTAATAATGGATCACATATATTATGTGAAATGTTAATGTAAAATTTATTTGCGTAATTTTAATTTTCAATATTATTTTATGATTTTTATTTTTTGATTGGAAAGTGTTTATATTAAACTATTAAAAAGCACATCTAATCATACAAAAAAAGGGTAGAGAGGTCACACCTGCATAAGAAAATCGTACCAAATGATTACAGGGAGAGTACGAAAAAAGCCAATAAATGTTACAACGAAAAAAGGACAAAAAAAAGACATAATTAAGCCATCACCACTAACATAGAGGTGGGAGGAGGTGGAACTGGGGGGCTATTAAGGTTTCCTCCCCACCCACATTAGCAGTTGGATCCTCAGAGTCATTAAAAGGTTCACAACTACCAATAGTGTTTTCAATTTCATTCCTGATTTTTTCAGCTAACCTCCGCGGGGAAATGGCCAAAGCCAACCTTGGAAACTTGTCTAGAGAAGGAAGCAAAGCGTCCCATCCATCAATATGGTCTCTGGTAGGAGAGGGATCCCCCCAACCACTCGTCTGTAGCTGAGTATAAGTCCTCAGCGATCTTAATGACCACAAGCATTCAGGGTAACACCACATTGTAAGCTTCTCCTCGACAAAAACCTTATGAGGCCATGTGGGAACAAAGAACGCCCTCTCCATCCTCTGGAACACCGCCTCATAATTTTTTTGTATTTTATAAATTTTAGAAATACTATCTCTCATAATTTTTTTTCCATCTATCTACCTTCTAGATATTTTTAAGTTTTTTAAATCTATAAGTGAGAAAATACATCCCATATCTTCTAATAGTGATCTACTCTTCATTAAAATACAAAAATCCTAAATTTGAAAGCAAATTCAATGATTTTTCTAGATTAATCATATTTATCCCTACATTTCTTTAAATAGTTTGTACAATTTAAAACATCTCTTCATTATTCATATTTAAAAATCCTAAGTTTGAAAACAAATTCCGATTTTTCTACATTAATCATATTTGTCCCTAGAATAGTTTGTACAATTTAAAACATTTCAATAAACTATAATAGTGGTGAAGAATGTAAACTTAAAAGGAAATATTTAAAGTATATCATTGTGGTGAACCATAGGACACGCGTTTATTTATCATTAAGGTAGGAAACTGCCTAAATTATAAAATTCCAAATTATGCGTTACGGATGCTTCTATTCAACTTTATCTGGTGCAAGCAAATTCAAAGTTCACCAAAATGGTGGGGGCGGCGGGCGCGTACATTTTGTATCAATAGTTTTTGTATCAAATGTCAAACCCGGTCCTAACTCTTCAAATTCTAATCATTTATTGTAATTTGTAGGGACTCGAATTTTTGTACTTCAACTAATTAAGACAATACAAGACCCTGCCAGCTTAAAATACGAATGGAGGGCCGGACGATCACTTTAATATGATGGCTTCTCACGATTAATTGTTACTAATAGTCGTTATCGAGTTATGATTGTATAATTATTTTTGTAATAAAGTGGTTGGGATAGACTCGTATATAAATATCCTTTAATTTTTGTTTTAGTATATTAATAGATAATTGTAATTTTGAGTTGTCACAATTTTGAATATGACATGAAGTTTTTATGTTGATAAAATATTTTATGTAATTTAATTATGAACACAACTAGTATACATATTTTAATAAATCTATGTATAAAATACATCAATATATATTATTTTAGAAGTAAGTCAAAATATATGTTAAGTACCTCTAAAATTATATATATATATATATATATATATATATATATATATATATATATCGGTATATTTTACAGAGATTTATCTAAGATATTTATGTATACATATCTTAAATAAATTTATGTAAAATATAACGATAAATATCATTTCTCGAGACATCTAACATATATTTTAACTTGTCTCAAAAATGATATCTAATATAAATCTATGTATACTAATTTATAAATATGATGTGGTAAAATCTATATTTTACTTATAAATTAATTATAATTATTTGTATATTTCTTTATTATAATATAGTAATACTTTTTATGTATGTATACATATCTTAGATAAATTTATGTAAAATATACCAATAAATATCATTTCTCGAAACATCTAATATATATTTTAACTTGCCTCAAGAATGATATCTAACATAAATCTATGTATATTAATTTATAAATATGATGTGGTAAAATCTATGTTTTACTTATAAATTAGTTATAATTATTTATATATTTCTTTATTATAATATAATAATACTTTTTATGATAATTTATTTTTAAAATTCATTGTTAATGATATAATTATTTAAAAATATAATAATATGATAAAATCAATATATTACTTATAAATTAATTATGATTATTTAATTGTAATTTATATATTATTTATTAATTATAATAACATTACACATTTTCTTTTTTTAATTTTTTATGTTAGTTATTTTATTTTTTTATTTAATTATATCAATTTTAATACAATTAAATTATTTTATTTTTTACTTTATAATATTAACTTTCAAATAATTACTAACATATATTTCGTCGAATATCCTCAAATTAAATGAATATATTCATCGTGCGACGAAACGAATTGAAACGGGTTTTAGACTGCAGCGCATGATAATCTTTCTCGTGTAATATGCAGATGCGTTAGCTCGTTGGAACTCTTGTTCTTTTAAACGAGCGACTAGAAAAATACATACTAGACTAAAAGAAAAAAACTCAAACACTTCACAGTTTGGAAAAAGTGATAGGTACTCAATACTTCCACAACGAGTAGTCTGCCTCCACGGATTCACTCTCTCCATCGTATCCATGAGCTTCTTCAGTCAGGCGAGGAGGCGTTAGGAGAAGAGCTTCCGCCATATCCATCATCATGTTCGGCGACTCCACCAGCAATTCTGCAGCCGGATGCACTTCGCTTGTTGATTTGATTGCCGGCTCACAACACCCCTCTTCACCATTAAATGTGTCTGGAATGCTGAATTCCGACCACACTTGTGTATTAATTTCTTCTGAATGAAATTCAGGCGGATTCGAACATGAACTCCGCGGTACTGAAATTGGGCCTTTCAATGACTCAGGAGAAAGTGCAACTATTCTTCTGGCGTCGATCGAGCGCGCAGCCCGCGAAGCGGCGGATTGGATATCGCGAGGATGAGAGGAAGACGGGCGGGGAAGCGAATTTGCACTATCTGGGAAATTGAGCAATGCGGAGTCGCCCTTCAAGCAAAGGGCAGCCGCGTCATAAGCCCGAGCGGCCATGTGTGGATTGTCATATGATCCCAGCCATATCCTCCTTTTCTTCCTCGGCTCCCGAATTTCAGAAACCCATTTCCCCCAACTGCGACGACGCACTCCTCTATACTTCAACTCCTTTCCTTCATTGGAAGTCCCACTTCCATTCTCACAGGCTGAATTCATAGAAATCAACTATTCGCTTACGCTGCAGTTATGTATTGAAACAGCCGGAGAAATAAAGGATTCCTGAAAGACATTAATATACTAAAAAAATTTGTGGCTGAGTAACAATCACAGCTGGATCGCAGTTTTTTACCAGTACGGTCACGATTACAAAATCTATTTCTTAATATGAAGAGTCCCAACTAAGCCGGCATTCACCAACGTGTTTTATATTTTGGCACGAAATTTATACAGTTCAAGGCGAGTCGAATGTTCGTATTTACATTTTAGACCCCACGCAAATGACGCGTGATGGTAATGAAGTTGACGGTTTCAAACTCTTGGTAAAACCGTCATTTCACATCCACCGCGTAAAGGCCTCCCCTGCATGCTGGCTGGAATCGTATGTGCATATAATAAGTGACTATACGAGGACAGTGAATTATATTTATTCTTGACAATTTTTCAGTTTCATGTGGATCGGTAGGCACATTTAAAGTAAAGAAGATGGTGTTCCAATTTGACACAATAGGTCAGTTAAAATTTACACTACACTTTGCATAATAGGAACATACGTCTTGTAATAGAGTTTCATAGCACATTAACCAATCAACAAGATGGGATTCTACAGTGCACTCCATGTGTTCGTATAATTCGTATAAATCAATTATTATAATGGGTAATTTTTAAAGGATGTTCTTTATTTAAAAAAAAACGACCAGTTTTAAGCTCAACTTCACATGGTATTGTTCATCAAGAGACACATAAACGAGAGTTTATCCTAAACTATTTATTTTGATAATGTGTTATATGTTTCACATATTCATTTAGATGTACTCTCTTTAGTGGTGTTTTTAACTAATTGCACCTTGCTCAATGAATATAGTTAATAAATCTATGTCTAGTAAATTTTATTTCTATTTTATCCTTTTAGTGTGGTAGAGTGATTTACCACTAACATAAAGATAAATGAAATGACATAGACAAGATCTAACACAAAAAATTCTAGAATATAATTTAAATCTAAAAAAGTACTTAAATGGTAAACAAACATAAAAATAATGTTTTGACAAGAAATAAATTTAAAAAGTTGTAAAAGTGATGAAACGAACACACATAGAAATAATATTGGGATTCTAAACTACTTATCTTGATAATGTGTCATATGTTTCACATATTCATTTAGATGCACTCTCTTTAGTGGTGTTTCTAACTAATTGCAACTTCCATCAATGAATATAGTCAATAAATCTATGTCTAGTAAACCTTATTTCTATTTTATCTTTTTAGTGTAGTAGAGTGATTTACCACTAACATAAAGATAAATGAAATAGCATAGACTAGATCTAACATAAAAAAAAAATTAGAATATAATTCAGATCCAAAAAATTACTAAAATGGTAAACAAACATAAACGTAATGATTTGATAAGAAATGAATTTAAAAAGTAGTAAAAGTGGTGAAACGAACACACATGGAAATAATATTAGGATTTTAAGAGTGAAATACTGATCCAAAAATGATGATGGAGATTTATGTAAAAATTAGAAGTCCAATTGTCAAAGAACAGATTTGGCATCTAACATCCTTTCGCTAAATGTGCTCTAGAACAAAGTCGGTTGCCAAAATTACCATGCTTTTGTTTCCACCAAATGTTTTTAGCTACGGTGAATTTATACTACATTCTATTTTTTATTATGATTTTTAATTTATAAGTGTGATTTTTTAGGATGTACATCCTATGTCTAATATTTTCTAAATTCATGGGTTGATTGCCTAATATAATTTATTCTTTGCCCTATTAACATAATTCCAAAAGTTTTCAAATTAATAGTTCAACAAATGGGTTATGGATCAAGCAACCATAAGGGAGTTACAGTTACATATTCCACATTTTTTAATACCTAAAGTAGTAATTTGTATCATGTAAATGGAATATCAAGCAAGAGCTTCAACTCCTCCTCCCTAGATGGGAAATGTAACAATATGAACATTTTCCTAAACCCTCTTTTGGTATAATGGGATGATATCACAATAACTTAAAGAAGATTAAAGTATCATGTTGGAAGATTATGTTATAAGTATATATATATATATATATATATATATATATATATATATATATATATATATATATATATATATATATATATATATATATATATATATATATATATAAAGGTTATTTTTTGAAGGCAGGATAGGATTAACTATTTCCTCAAAATCTAGACAATACTCGATAAATGACTTGAGATGATTCGATATATCCAAGGATCTTTAGGATATGATAAATGATGAAGCTAAATAGTGTGTTATACCTAAATTAATGGTGTGATAAATACAATTAAGGTGAGGGATCCATAAAAACATAATATGGATTCAATGGATTACTAAATTTGTACTATGATAGATTCAGTAGATCGTAGAATTAGTCCCAAGGGAAACTAATGCCTAGAATATGTAAAGAAGCTTAGAAAATGTATAAGTTAGGGTCAAAGGAGAAGAGATGTTTTTTGGGGCTATGAAATGTTAAAATACACATGCATGTGTGTGTGCACACATGCCCACACCCACCCACACACACACAAGTGGACCAAGTGTGAGAAAGTAAGTAGAGAACACTATAAAAGAGGGTAAATATGTATCACAATTATGTACTCATGCATAATGGCCCTAATTTGATATCCACGTGTGAGTAAAATAAAGTGTGTTAAATTATAAAAATAATAAATTTAAGCATGTATCCAAACATACCTAGGAAATGATGGATGAATCAAATGATGCTTGAGATAGGCTCCATCCACACTTTTTCTCTTTCTTTGAAAATTTAGAATACCTAAAAATAGTAGCCAATTATGAAAATTATTCAATGTCATACCATTTTGAAATAAAGTAGCTTAATTTTTTTTAAATAACCATATAAATTCATACACCTAGTGGTACTTGAACCATGTCACCACAACTTGAAAACATAAATCTATTCCACTCTTTTTGATTATTTTGTTTATAAATTTTTAGATATTTCCTAGACATAGATAGTATTTTTGAGGAAAAAATGATAGCCCAATCCTATTCCTGATAAATGAAGTAGACAATGAACCATTTTGGTGTTGCCATTTCACTCAAATTAGCCCAAACTTTGAAATATTCTCTCAATCTTGAAAAATATTAAAATATATTAACATGTACCCCCATTATAAGGTGAAGGATCTAAAAAATTGTTACTTCAATCACTCATCTCAAAATAAAGAGTTAGAAGTACCATGTATTATTAAAATATATAGATGAAGTTTTTGAAATCCTTTGAAAATCATATAAATCACATTCATCTAACCATCATATAAATATCATTAATAATATGCACATCCCTATATGAGGACGATATAGATAGGCACAAATAATAGGCCTCTATGAATACTCTATATGGGTAATATATATTTCATAGTAATAAACTCAAGGAGGTATGAATTGTATAATTTCCCCAAGTGGAAAATAAATTTAGGGACAAATAACACAGTCCTAATGGTGAAAATTTTCCTCTAGAATGGATAAATAAATTAATGAAAAACACACATGTAAGTATTGTACCCCAATAAACACATGGTTAAGACCATGGAAACATAGGCACCAAGCATAGTAATACCACTAATAGTTTTGTGCATGAAAAATATCATTTCACCAAGCATAGTATATTTATTAAATATATCATGGTAACAATCATAAAATAATATCATGTAGTATATCACATAAATTTAACATAAGTATGTATCTAGATATAAGAACTCATCATGTAATTACATACGACTCACAATACATAATTACATGAAATGGAAAAGACAACTCAAGGATTCTCTATGGACAATGACTAGAGAACACATTGACAAACAACACACTCAATCACACACAAACATACACATGAAAACATTTCAACAAACATAGGTACACACATAAAGTAATAATGTAACAATCTCAATGTAATAAAATAATGTAGATATCAATGTAGAAAATTAGATATAGATACTAGAAAGATATGATATATTCAATAAAAATGGCTTGATATGTTAAATGGAAAGTAAGAAACATATCACCATAAAATATATTGTATAGAGATACACCTAAGGTGGGGAATACCACAAAGGGGATCATTCCCCCAAGTTGTGGGAAATAAAGTAGTCATGTAACATCTAAAAGTCCATAATTATATACAACATGTATATCATGCATCTCACCTCCTCAAAGATTGCCATGATAAGCATGGGTGTAAAACATGAACATGAAGAACCTATAGTATAATAATACAAACATGATATGTATCCAATTATAAATAAATTTTATGATTTATGAATTCTTAATGTTTTTTACATTTTAAATTTTTTTGACAAGAATTATTAAAAGAGAAAAGTTATGATCACACACAAGAAGAATAAATCGAAGGTCAATCAAAAAATATAGAATTTAAAAGGAATGATCAAGAAATAATTGCAAATAGGCAAGCCAAGATGTAAAATTAAGAGCAAAAAGAAGAGTAAGATTTCAAACAACTTACAACTTCCCTCATAATACAGTTCATGATAGGATAGAAAGTTGTGTGTGTGTGTGTAATTGCAAATAGGCAAGCCAAGATGCAAAATTAAGAGCAAAAAGAAGAGTAAGATTCCAAACAACATACAACTTCCCTCATAATACAATTCATGATAGGATAGAAAGTTTTGTGTGTGTGTGTGTGCACGTGCGTGCATGCATGCACGCGCATGTGTGTGCATGTGTGCGTGTGTGCGTGTGCACACAAAAGGCATGGCATATATAATAAATAATCTATGTAAATGTAATAAAACTATAATACAACAATGAAGTGCAAGATATAGGCTAGCATAGTTAACTGGTGATCTCAATTATAATGTGAATTATGAAACTATAGGATTCATATGTGTCACTCTAGGTATTGAAAAATTACTCACGAGATATGAAATAATCAAAATAATCATTTCAATTAAATATATGTGGAGAGTGGGTTCAAGGATCCACCTAATTTTTAAAAAAATATGCATAACAAATGTCATGATAAAACATATGCATGGATATGAACTTTATGAATAGATTATAAATATTTATTGGGACATGGAGGATTACATACCATAGGTCTCAAAGGTATAGTTGTTGGAATTGGATCTCTAAGAGCTCTTATAGTAGATGGTGGTGTCATATACACAAATGTGGGAGGATCAATAATTGATGGTGGTGAGATAGTAGAAGGTATAAAATGAGGTTGAATAGTCTTAAAATCTCTCTCTCAACATGTCTATTTGAATTATATTTACAATCAGGCGTAACAACTTGCAGTCAAATAGACTAAAATTTTACACAAGAATAATTATGATAGATAGTATAAACATATGAATGCCACATGCATCTAAGACCTAATAGTATAATTTGAACATATTTGGATACTGTTTTCCCAAGCCTAGTCATCACATATCCATTAACAATAGTTTTCGATGATTGTGCATAGAAAGTGATCATAACATAATAGTAAACAAGCTAAGTACTATAGCTATTTTTATAAATCTATAGCTAAGTACTATAAGCTCAATATCAATCAAAATTTTACATTTAGATGATCTTATTTTATTGGATATCTTAGATAATCTTAATTTTTAATAGTTTAGCTTATTTATATTACTAAATCTAAAATAATTTAAAATATTGTGTTGTCTCTATATTTCCTAGGACCGATTGGAGTAAACTTAAGATTGAACAAAAGAAAAATGATACTGTCATTTTGAGTACCATTGTTAGGTTGGAAATTACTACATTCACACACTTAAAATATAGTAAAAATTTGTATGGGAATAATTTTTTTATGTGCCACAATAAATGATATCATTATATGTAGATGTAGAATGCCAATCTCTATTGGTTCTATCATTTTACAAAACCATAAATGAAATCGTCCACAGAAAAAAATTATATGAATATCTAATAGACATATTTTAAGAACTTGTGTAATGTAGATGGGACCACATGCATGGCATGAATGCATGGACTAATAAGCAATTCCTCCTAAATCTTTCCTTGGTTGATTTCCAATCCCTTTCACAAACATGTCAGAGGGTGTGAATGTTTGTCTTCAATTTCAAGTGCATTAAGAAAGGCCTCACTAAAAATATTTAACCCTGAACCATTGTTTATAAGGGCACATTTAATATAATTACTATGGATAACTTGAATATATGATTTATTATACAAGGGTAAATGATCACCTATAATATTCTTAGAAGGTAACTCCTTTGACTCAATCAATATGAATTTCTCACTATCCATCAGTGTTTTAATAATAGAAAAAATTATGCGAATTCAATATCATTTAGTAAATAAACATCACACAAGGCCTCATAAAATATGTCCCTATAAACATTAAACCTTGTGATTTTTTTTTTTTAAACATCATTTTTTATTGGTATTTCTAAATTGATTTGTGATATCAAAATCTTTTGCAGCATGCACTTTCAGTCTAAGAGCTTGAGGAATATTTTGAAGGTGTGTTTTTGTAAACCACACCTTTAAGTTGACAAGCAAGAGAAGGATAATAACATTGTGTGACTCACTCATCTATATTGTTATAACATCTATATCATAATGAACTATTATATAATAAACTACACATTATTTATTATTTGAAGGAACCAAAAAAAACTATTAATTGCAAAAATATCAGTACATCCAAAAGTATTATTATTATATACACTCTTGTCATGCTTCAAACCATATATAATATTATATAATATATTCAAAGAAAGAAAAATTTAATCATCAATAAATATTTCCAAAATAATCATATTATCATACCTAATAATATATAGAAATTAAAAGTTCATCCTACAAATATTATCATAAAAACATATACCATATAAAAATTACATTTACTTTAAATAAAAATAAAAGGTATAAGAATATACATATTTTTCAAAGCGAAGGAGAACCAGGACATAAAAACCAACATGATCAAAGAAATCATAAGTTTAATGATAAGGCACAACAATGAAAATGTTATTAGAAAAATTGAGGAAATCAAATTTGAATTACTCATATCAAAATCAAGTCCTAAATGATATAAGAACTTGAAATCTTAAACTTGAATAGTTATACTAATTCATCAAAAATAGGGTACATAATTTTTTGAAACAATATATAGAGCATAGTATATTTTAATGTTTTTTATATAAAATTATTTAAAATTTATATGAATTTATGTTTTAATTTTATTAATAAATATTTTTAAATTTTGCTTTTTATTTAATCACCTTTTACTAATATAGGTTTTTTAATTCATTGAACGGAAAGGTAAGAAACTTCATTCTAATAGGGAATTTTCTATAATTATTTTTCTAAACTATTTTTAGAGATATGAAGTGGGAGAACAATAGTGTTTCTTCCATTCTCCCGAAAAACTTGCTTTGAATTTTTTATAATTATTTTCTACACTATTTTTAGAGATATGAAGCACAAGAATATTAATGTTTCTTACATTTTATTTAAAAACTTGCTTTCACTTTTTTTTTTAGAAATAGTGATTTAGTACTTTTGATTTATGTAAAATATCACATTTTATGATGTAAGATTAAATAATTAAGAAGAAAAAAAATAAATCGTTTATAAAATATTGACTTTTTTGCATTTAAAATTAAAGTTTGAAAGATAACTTTCATATCAATTACAAATTGAATTATTTTTAGAAGTACATATAAACTCATTTTTTATATTTATTTTCTAACTAATTTTTATTAGAAAAGACTTTCTAAAAAATTATGACATTTGTTTTATTTACCCATCACATTTCTTATATATATATATATATATATATATATATATATATATAGTGTACATCCTTCTATCAGTACGTGTCTATTAGAAGCCAATGATGCATACATTATTTTACTAATTGCAATCTCTATCTTAGCCTTCAAGATCCACACTACTTTTCTAATATTATATTCATGACAAAAAAACACAATTATTTTTCTTGTTTTCCACAAAATAATAACATTTTTTTCACAAAAACTATTTTCCTTATTTTCTATTTTTCTACTTAACTATTTAAAGAATACAATATTTTTAATTTTTATGTTATTAAATAAAAATTGACAAACAAATATAAAACAAAAAATCATTCTAATTGTTAAAATTTACTATAAAATATTTTCAATGGAACCTTGTATATATATCAACAAGATTTTGTGTACATCATTCTATCATTGTGTGTCTATTACAAGTTAATGATAGAAACACCACTTTACTAATATGCAATCTCTATCTTAGTCTCCAAAATGTACACCACTTTTCTAATATTAGATTCATGACAAAAAAAACACAATTTTATATTATTTTCTACAAAATAATAATGTTTTTCATTTTTTTCTACAAAAACTATTTTCTTTACTTTCTATTTTTCTACTTAACTATTTACAAAATACAATATTTTTAATATTTATGTTGATAAATAAAAATTGACTAACAAATATAAAACAAACAATTGTTTCAATTGTTAAAATTTATTACAAAATATTTTCAATAAAACCTTGTATCTGTGTGTGTGTGTCAACTAGATTTTGTGCACACATTTCTATTATTACATATTCATTGTAAGTTAATGATACGGGCGCTACTTTATTAGTATGCAATCTCAATCTTAGCTTCCAAGATCCACATCACTTACTAATATGCATTCTCTATCTAAGCCCTTAAGATATACAATCAATACAATATAAGTAAGGACTAACCACCACACAACCCTTGTTTATAGATATATGAACTAAGAGATCATTGGTGTCTCTTTCATTATATTTAAGAACTTTTTTTGATTTTCACTTGGAAATAGTGATATAGTGCTTGCATTTTATAATGTAAAATTAAATTATTAAGGAAGGAAAAATAAATAATTTACAAACTACTGATTTTTTTCATGTAAAGTTGAGGTTTGAAAGGTAACCTTCCTATCAATTATGAATTTGATGATTTTTGGGCACACATGACTCATATTTTATATTTGTTCTTACAAATTTATGAATGATTTTTATAATTTAAAATAATAAAATATTATTTTTACAAATTATTGCGTTGATTATATTTATCTATCAACGTTTTAGATCACAACATTAAATCCATTATTAGAATGTAAAATAATTATGATCAAAAACATTGATAAATAAATCAAATATAATCATTTAAATATACTTTTTAAAATATTCAAATAATAATCATTGATATTAATTTAATAACTCACAAAGACTAGACCCTTTATTAATACCTAAAAACCAATTATAATTCCGATCAAACACTAAAATCAATCTATAAAAAAAAAAAAAAAAAAATTCTAAAATTAAAAAAAAACAAACAAAAACAAACCCAAAAAAAAAAATAAAAAAAACTTAAAAACTAAGAAAGATTATATTTTAACTTTATCTAATGCACGCGTCCCCCAAAATGGTGGGAAGGCGGGGCCCGATAGAATTTGACGGTGCTTACAAATTATATCAGTAGCATTTGTATCAAATGTGAAATCCGGTCTCAATTGTTAAAATTCCAATCATTTTTTTCTAATTGTGGGAACTCGCATATATTTTATATATTTTACTCTATAACTTTTTTTTGTACTTACACTAATTAAGACAATAGAAGATGCTGCCAGTTAAAATACGATAAAAACACGTTGGGTTAATGGCTTCCGTTGAAAAAACAGTCAATTTTAGATAATACCATACAATTTCCAATTTGCTGCAATAGATTAGCTAATTTTACACAACAATTTATATAATAGGAATGTGTGCACTATGATTTAGTTCTATAACACATTAATCAATAAAAAAAAAAAAGTTATAATATTGCCTATACATTTATATAATTCAATTAGTGTAATGGGTAATTTTTAAAGGAGTTTATTTAAAAATATTGTTGACAAATTTTGAACTCAATTTTGCATGATATTGTTTATCATGATATACATAAATTAGGGAAGTGTCCTAAATTAAGTATCTCAATAATATATCATATTTTCAACATTTTTGTGTAGATATACTCTTTTTAGTAGTGGTTCTATCTAATTACACCTTCCATCATAAAATACATCTAAATTTTTTTGTAAAGACTTCAAAAATGGGGTTCCAATTTTTTATTTTATTTTCCCCATGAAATTAAATATTTTCCATTTTTCACATAAGATAAAATTGCTAACATTATTATTGGGTTTACATCAACTAATGTGATTTTACATTGAATCAAGTTCATTGGGATCACATTTAACCATGTCAACTAATTAAAATCTAATTGTTTGATCAATCCCATTATTTAAAATTAACTAATCTCATATTCTAAGATTGACTAAACTCATAATCTTCTTTTACAATTAATAAATTACTTTTTACAACCATCTTCTAATTCTTTTATGTTTTATTGCGAGAAAAAACCTCAACATCTTATATTTACATTATAAAAGTAAAATTATGTTAATCTAGGACGGATATCAATATATTTTCCCTCAAACATACATAGAGTCAATTACCTCTACCTTCATTTGAGTTTAACCTCGTCTTAAGCAACACATCAAACTAATTCACATGAATCATTCTTATTACTTCCATCTTTGTTCCATAAGACAAGTCTATAATTTTATCCCTACTTAATCAAATTGATTTTCTTGGTCATATTTAAAATTCGCACTCAAATATTTTAAATAAGTTAATTTGCAAGAATTCTTAAAAAAAATTCTATACATCTCTTTTCCACGACTTCACGTTGCTTACTGAGTCAATATCAATAACACCCATTTCCATGTTTTCGTGTATCATTGTATGGTTGCTATATTTCATTGGGATATGTCACAATTTCATGGAACATGAAAAGTAATTAACTATAGCCTCATCTTCCAAATAAGTTAAATATATATGATGTAATCATTTTGCCAAGAAGGCCCTTCGATTTAGAAAACATTTTAGATATTTTGGGTATTCTCTAACTTCTAATGCAATAATTCTTAGATAATGAATATTATTCTCTCTGGAGAAATCGGTTGGGAGACGGATGGAAGGAACAAAGTAGAAACTTTAGGTGGAAAGAACAAAGTAGAGAATGATAACAAGCTTGGTATTCTCTAACTCTTAATGAAATAATTTTTTGATAATGAATATTATTCTCTCTAAAGAAATTGGTTGGGAGACGGATGGAAGGAACAAAGTAGAAACTTTAGGTGGAAAGAACATAGTAGAGGACGATAACAAGCTTGTAGGTAAATGATAGATTTGCCACAATAGCTGTGGTTGCTTTCTCCTTGACTACAGGGTCCTCCTCTACCAACAATATTATCATGTCCAAACTTCATTTTGGTGTTGGTTCAAAATAGGGTTTTAGATATATTTCTTTTAAGGATGTTGATTGTTTCAAGGCTCCTCCTACTTCAGTTTTTCCATAGCTTGTCCAAGTCCATATAACATGGAGCAACTAGATCAGATGTCGACAGTAGAAATATCTCTCCCAAAAGCAAATACTTTAATTTTAGATTTTCAAAAATATGTTGTTATTTGTAGATTTGATTGCTTCTAGCATCGATCAGAGGATATGCATCAATAGGTCTATTCTACTTAGACTAAGAAGTGTGAGATCCATTTATGCTTGAAAGGTTTCTTTATACTTCATTTTCTCTCTCTTGAATTTGTTCAATTTTTTTTTAAGGCCCATGGTTTTAGGGTAGAGCTGGGCTTTTTACGACTCCTTAGTTTTTAGATTTTGAACCTGCTACTATGGTGGTGTCCAATATGTCAGTTTGGGTTCGGCTCTCAAATCTTCTTCTTCCCTTTCGGCACCCTTCAGTATGTGAATCTATTAGAAATTCTTTGGGAAGATTCATCAAGATGGATTTTGAAAGATTTCAGCAAGAACTCTTCAGCGACACTTGCATTTGTGTTCAGGTGGATCTTAGACAAGATCTACCAGATAGAATGCAGTTAAAATATGACCTTCCCTATGGATCCAAGCTTTGGATTATGAAAACACTGCATTTAGATGCCTTTGTTACCATCGAATTGGCCATCTCCAAAGCACATGCCCTCACACAAATAGACAGAAGAAAAAAAAGGATCAACTAATTAAATCTAAAAGCTAGCAGCCATATGAGCATCCTCTTTCGAAAGAAGAAGTCAAGGAAAAATCTATAGATGGACCAACAAAGAATTTCAGAGCGGAAGCTATGGAAGAGACATGATATTGTTTTAGGTGGAGGAATCAAACGATCACATGAATCTGATATTTTTGAGTCTAATAAGGATCAAGCCCTAGTTGAACCCCAATTGCAGCTAGTTATTGTTGCTATTCTTTTTGTGCCTCCTACAGAGTTATGAACTGAAGTTAAAAAGAATAAGGATAAAAAAGGATGCTTTGAAATTGTTGGATCTGGCAATCGAAAAATGTAATTGATTTGAGTTATTCTCTTGTTTTTGTTTTTTCAACCCTTGAAGCTTATTTAGCTTGAGGTGGCTTAGATTTTGGAGTGTGACTTTTCCACCCATATTTTTTATATGACTAATGTTGTACTATATTTTTTTATTAATAAAAGTGTGCTTTTCAATAAAAGAATTCTTTGACAACCAAAGTTCAATTTCCTTAAAAAATAATCTATTTTTTCATGCATAGAAAAAACACATTGAAGTTTAACATTACTTACAATTCAACATTACTTACAATAGGAACTACTTGAATAAAAGATTGATAGCCTTATTTTTCTTATCTTATTCAAGAGCAAGTGACTAATAGTTTAGAAAAATTATGATGTAAAGAAAAGTTTTTATTTTTATTTTGTAACATATTAGGATTGAATAATTTAAAATAAAAGATTATTAGAGTTTGCACATATTATTTTTACATAAAATTTTATTTCACATAATAATGAAATATATTAAATTTCAAAGTTATTTTGAAATAAATTCTAAAATTACATTTCATATATAAATCTTATGACACTTGGTACACACTTTCTCTTCACCTTATGATGACTAAAGATAGTAAGTATATACTTATAAAGGTTAAGTAAGGTAATTTCATAGCTACTCGCTAATTACTTTGGCTTTTTAACCCTATTTAAAAAGTTAGTCTCTCATCTTTTTATTGAATTTTATTCTTCTTTTCTATTTTTTATTAATTTTATTCTCTTTTCGTAAAAAATATAATTACACGAATAGTAATTTTAAACCAATTTTGAACAATTTTAGAAAAAACCATATTTTAAATGATTATAATTTTTAAAATAATTGAAAAAAAAACCCCTTAGAAATAAAAAATGATAAATAAAAATCACTTTAATTTTTTAAATTAAGAAAATTTTGTATATTTTACCATACCTTTTCTAAAATTAATTATAATGTAACTTATATAATTTAAGTTAGGTAAAAAGAAAATAATAATAATGTATTAAATAAAGTGGAGCTCAAAAACATAGTCTCTCTTTTCTTTTTTTAAATTCACAGTATTTAAATAATTTTTTTTGATAATATTAATTTTATTTTTTAAACTTGTTTATATATATATATATATATATATATATATATATATATATATATAATATTTGTTATTTCAAATTTATATAAAATAAATATTTTGATTATTATATTTCTTAGTTTTTTATAGATTTATCTAAGGTATATACATTAACTTGTATTTAGTTTTATTTTTTTGATAGATAATCATTTTTGACTAGAACTATAACCCGATCTAGGGAATAATAAGGGGCCCAGTCTTCGAAAAACAAGAAATCAAAAACCTTGAGCAGGGTCAAGCCATGACCCAAAATAAAATACAATTGAAAACTTATGCAAGAGGACCAAACCAACAAGCAAAACCCAGAGCACATGACCCACCAGCCCAAGAGAAGTCAAACCCAATGTAGAACAAAGACAATGAGCTAATTTAAGAAAAAAGACAACTAAAACTCACCTACTGAGCGAAGAAACTTCTATTTACAAAAATCTCATCCTCAAACTACAAGAATTTTCCTCCACCTAATAGAATGATGGGCTTTCATTGTCTAGTATATGCCACCATCAATGGAGCTTAGAGTATCTAGTTGCAAACATTTTGCCTTGGTCTTTCTACCCCATCTGCTACTTTTCTTAACACAATTTGGTTTTGTAATAAAAGCATTTTTTTGAGAAATATAGAACAACTCTTTGGATCTAGAAATCTCTTCGCCCTCCTCCTAAAAGGAGGCCTCAACTTTTTCCTAACCACCTACCTACAAAGGGTTTACTTCCTGTAAAGGCAAAAAAATTTGTCAATGAAGATTTGAAGTCCCATTTTTACAACCTAGAGACAACCTATTCAAGGAAAACAAACCCACCAAAATCTTGCTAAAAACATCGCCCTTCTCACTGAAAGGATTAAGCGAATCAGTGGTTATTTAATGGAAACCCTATTGAACTGCGATGACCAAAATCCCCTGTGAGAAGCCCTTATCAACCAAGGGTTCAACCAAAGAAGGTTCCAAACCATGAGTAGGTGAAGAGGGAAGCTCTCTCTCCCCCTTACTAGGGTGGATCCAATCAAATTATAATTGCCCCAACCCAAGAAATGGTTACACGAAGCAATGAGTACCTGAATATTACTCAAAAGATCAGAGTTAGGGAAAATAATCTTTCTCACTCATTTCTTCATGAGGGAGGAGTTGCATCCTCCAATAACTTTATTTAGACATTCTGCCACTTTGTGCCTACATGGTTACCCCTGAAGCATTTGAAAGGCAGTGCTTCGTAATTTATGAATTGTGTCCATGAACTGAAGGAAGACACGATCTTGATAGAATGATGGAAGGGTTTTGAAAAATCTGCCACAACACAAACCATTAAAAATCTCTGCTAAATAGCCATGTCCTGATCAAAATTGACAAAAATGCCAAGATTTTTAACCAACTGTTGAAGCAGCCAAGGATTTCTCATGGAGAAAAGAAAATTGTATAATCTAACTTAGATTAGAGCTTTTGAGATCATTGTTATCGCTGTGTCAAAAAAGGGAACCCAAGAGTACATGAACACTCCATGTTTTCTAACAAACCCCAATCATTGTTCCATACAAAATCCCAACCCTCAATGGATTGAAAACTGATCAAGAAAAAACCATTAGAAATCAAAGAGAAAGAGACCTCTGAAATATTAAGCCAATATTTTTACAATTAAATACAGAGCTCCTCCCAAAATTTGTACCCGAACTCTTTATCAATTGTTGTCAGATCCTCATCTTTGACCTCTAAAATAAAAGAATCATTAGAAAAAATCAATAAAACATCTCTAAAAAAAGCAAACACAAACTCTAGTTGAATCTTACCTTCAATTTCTAACCCCATCTCTATGAGATTTGTAGCTACCTCCTTTACCACGATGCTCATAAATAAATCCCCACAAGAATGAAAGGGATCAGGGGCATTTTGACATTCTAAAAATACCGTCTCCTTGCTTTGTGAAGCCCTCCTAAGAGCCACCACTCCACCACGTGGGCATAAAACCATCATCCATCCCTGTGTCTCCATTTTCTGCCTTCCTTGGAAACACCCTCTAGCACTACAACAACCAACGCCATCACCATTGTCTTCATCGACGGCACCACCATCGCATCCGATACTTATGTTTAAATTTTATTAGTAAAGATTTTAATAATTTATCTCTCGTTTATCCACCTTATACTAATGTATGTTTTTTAATCAATATAATATAAAGGGAAAGGTGAGAAACTTTGTCCTAGTGGGCGATTTTCTATAGTTATCTTTTTAAATATAAATTTTAGAGATATGAAGTGGGGTTTCGATAGTTATTTTTCTAATATAAATTTTAGAGATATGAAGTGGTATAACAATTCCCGGTGTTTGGCATTTCACCTCACTTTTTTGTGTGCTCTTTTTCTTTTCTTTTCTTTTTTTTTTTTTTTGGAGGCGGGGAGTTGTTTCTTCCATTTTGTGCGGGTGTTTCTTTTATTTTGTGTAAAAATCGTAACAGTGATTTAGTGTTTTTGATTGAAGTGAAAAAATCTCAATTTTATAATGTAAGAAGGGAAAAAATAATTGTCTCAAAAAAATGAATTTTTAAAAAAGACTTGTTTATGAAGTAATTGATTTTTTCTATGAAAAGTTGAGGTTTGAAAGGAACTTTCTATCAATTACTTATTTTATGATTTTTTTCCCCACATAACCCATATTTTATATTTGTCCTTACATTTTTATGAATAAATTTTAACCAATTTTCACTATGAAAAATTGAAGTTTGAAAGAAACTTCCCAGTCAACTACTTATTCTATGATTTTTGGCCTCCCACAACCCATATTCTATTTATGAATTATTTTTAAATTTTAAAATATTAAAAAAAATGTTTTAAAAAAATTAAAATATTATAAAAATGTTTTTAAAAAAAACCACGTTGATTAGATTTATTTATCTATGTTTAGGATAGCAATATATAATTCATTATTAATATATAGAAAAATATTTTTTCTATAATTTAATGACATATTACATGTTACAATCCTAAATATAAATAATTAAATCTTAAATAATTTTTAAAATTTAAAATATTAAAAAATATTTTAAAAACAAACAAGTTGATTAGATTTATTTATCTATAGTACCAATAACAATATATAATTCATTTTCTAAATTCTAATGATGAATTATATGTTACAATCTGAAATGTCCAACACTAAATCTATCAATATAATTATTAAATAAAAAACATTTAAAATATACGGTTGCGATGAGGCATAGGATTCCCATTTGTTAAGCATTAAAGTAGCAAATTGTAGAATTTAAAAAAATCCAAATTATGTGTTTAGGTTGTTTTGATTTGAACTTTATAAGTTTGAATTTGCTTAAATCGTGGGACATCATCAAATGTCAAAACCCAGTGCTTGAAAATTATATCAAGTGCATTTGAGTTGGCCTAATGGTGAAGAACACGTGTTTTTGGAAGGGAGGTCACGAGATCAAATCCTATAGGGGGTAAGGATTGCACGCTTTGTATTTGTAGCATAGTAAGGTGCCTCTTCATGATGGGAGTACAAGGTGGTAAGGATTGCACGCCTCGAATTCGTAACACAGTAACGTGCCTCCCAATGATGGGAGTACGAGGTGGGTGCTTCCTCACGATAAGAGTACGTGATGGTAAGGATTGCACGCCTCGTATTCGTAACATAGTAAGGTGCCTCCTCACGATAGAAATACGAGGTGGGTGCCTCCCCACGATGAGAATTCGTGATAGTAAGGATTGCACGCCTCATATTCATAACAGAGTAAGGTACCTCACCACAATAAAAATACGAAATAGTTCCATATACTCTAAGTTTCCTTACAAACTATAACTAAAACATTACTTGACATCATCATATTATTATTATTATTATTATTATTATTATTATTATTATTATTATTATTATAAACCGTTAGGAAAAAGGCATCAAATGTCAAACCCGGTCCCAACTGTTCAAATTCCTAGCATTTATTGTAATCTGTGGTGACTCGAATATATGGATATTGTATATTTTACTAATGAAGACAATAGAAGATCCTGCCAGCTCAAATACGATAAAAAAAACATCAGTCGAGGGCCCGAGGGTCATACCATCCACACGTTAGCGGATAATGTTTTCCACACGTTAGCGGGATAATGTTTTCCACACGTTGGATTAGTGGCCTCGGTTGAAAGGACAGTCAATTCCAGATAATACCGTACAATTTCAGATATGTTCTCAAAGATTCCACAAGTAGTACAATTCGTCCATGGATTCAGTCTGACCATCGTATCCATGAATTTCTTCAGCCAGGCGAGGAGGCGTTAGTACAAGAGCTTCCGCCATATTCATCATCATGTTCGGCGACTCCACCAGCAATTCTACCGCGGGATGCACTTCGTCTGTCGATTGGATTGCCGGCTCACAACACTGCTCTCCACCATTAAATGTCTCTGGAATGCTGAATTCGGACCAAACTTGTGTATTAATTTCTTCTGAATGAAGTTCAGGCGGATTCGAACATGAACTCCGGCCTTTGACGGGAGAAACTGCAGGAGAAACTGCAACTATTCTGCTGGGTTCGATCGAGAGCGCAGCCCGCGAAGCCGCGGATTGGATGTCGCGAGGATGAGAGGAAGACGGGCGGGGAAGCGAATTTGCACTATCTGGGAAATTGAGCATTGCGGAGTCGCCCTTCAAGCAAAGGGCAGCCGCGTCATAGGCCCGAGCGGCCATGTGTGGAGTCTCATATGATCCCAGCCATATCCTGCTTTTCTTCCTCGGCTCCCTAATTTCAGAAACCCATTTCCCCCAACTGCGACGACGCACTCCTCTATACTTCAACTCCTTTCCCTCATTGGAAGTCCCACTTCCAGTCTCGCACACTGAATTCATAGAAATCAACTATTCGCTTACGCTGCAGTTATGTATTGAAACAGCCGGAGAAATAAAAGATTCCTGAAAGCCATTAATATAATAAAAGATTTTGTCGCTGTTAATGAGCACAGCTGGATCGCAGGTTTTTGCCAGTACATTCATCTCAACTCCTGCGACCGGAAAGAGTTTTTAGATGAAAAGTCCCAACTCCAACTAATCCACAATTCACAAACGTGTGTGTTTTTTTTTGGCACTAAATTAAAAAAGTTCAAGGCGAATCGAATGTTCGTATTGACATTTTACCCGCTGGCACACGACGCGTGACGGTCAAGAACTTGACGGTTTCAACCAATGGGTAAAACCGTCATTTCGCATTCAACGCGTAAAGGAATCGCATGGCAGGCTGGCTGGAATCTACTAATTTATTATTATTTGATTTTACGTTCAGTGAGATGTGCTCCACTTTATTTCACTAGCGGTACTCTGAAATGTCCGGGAAAATCACCAGTTGGTCCTTCGCATTATTTTCTTCCCTTGGAGAGAGACTTTAATTTAATAATGATTCGTTATTTATTACTTTAAAACTAAAAGTAATATATTTTACTTTGGTTATGTTTCCTAGTGATTGTGTATTATATATTAATAAGTTGATTAAGTTACTCTTATAGACTACCTATTATTGCCTAACAAGTGTTTATAACTCATTTACATCATTTCAAATAAAACTATGTTTCCAAAAAGTGTCTCTCATAGATTAAAAAATCAAAATTATTATAATTTTTAATATGTATGTTTTTTTTTTTTTTTAATGTATTATCTTAACGATTCAAAGCATCTATAATTTTTTTAAAATAAAATTACGAGATTTTAATTTGATCTATATTTTTTGATTTTAAAGTGTTAACATATTTGATGTTGTATTTATTTATTAGAAATCATGAACATACGAAGATTTTATATGTTTAAGGTTAATTTTAAGAGGTTTTATTGGATAACCTATTAGAAATATTTGTGGAATATAGGGAAATTTGAATCGCAGTTGTGGTAAATTTTTCATGGATGATAACAAATCTATGATGATTCTGAAGGAGTGAAAACAAGCATTTTTCCCATACAATGATTTTGCTACACCAAAAGACAAATGTCAAACGAAACCACTAAAAGGCTACACCGAACATGGCGAACCGAACAATTGTTTTGAATAGATATGTCAAATGACTGTGTTGGGTGACTGCATCGAATGACTCCACATAATGGTTGCACCAAATCGCAAGCATCGAATGGTTGTGCCAAGCGACGCGCTAATTTGACTGTGTCAAACAATAAAGTCGGGCCAAGCTGCTAGGTGACTAGTGCAATCGGTCTACTATCCGGTTGCTCGGTAGCCTCCCTAGTCCTATAAATACACCCTCTACCCTCATTTTAACATTTTGCACATTAGATTTCTGATCCCCCTTCGGCCCCACCCACAACAATTCTCTATGGTAAGAAAACATGTTTTGAAGAAATTTCTAGGCCCATACATTTTGAAGATTGTACAACATCCAAATGCATACATGATATAATGATTATATTTCAAAATGCAGCTTTGATGCTCTGTTATAGATTTACCTAGCTATATCCTAGAGAAATAGGAAGTTCACATTGTTTAACGAAAGCTTTTTGAATATGAAGATAAATCAAATTTACAAGGGGTTTACAAGTGGAACTCTGATCCTATGTGTTAGGAGTTAATAAAAAATGATGGTGCTTCTTCTATAAGTATTGTCATTATTTTAGACAAGCTGATATGAAAAAAATTAAATCAGGATCTAGTCAAGC
>JARHVA010002305.1:2157500-2217500 GCA_037957365.1 Torreya grandis
TGTGTGTTTGAAAGTATAAAAATAATAAATTTAAACATGTACCATGAATTTCTTAGGGAAGGATGGATGAATCAAATGATGTTTAAGAGAGGCTCCAGCCACACATGTGAGAAATTGTTATTTCTTATAAAATATGACATACTTGAAAATAATGGCCAATTTTGATAAGTATTCAATGCCATATCAATGTGAATTATAATAACTTAAAGAAAATATTTTAAAAAAATTACCATAGAAATGACTACACCTAGTGGTACTCACACCATACTTCCTCAACTTGAAAACATAAATCTATTCCACTCATTTATATTAATCTAATTATAAAATTTTAGACAATTCACATACATAACTATCATTTCTCAAGGAATTATGACAATCCAATCCATTTTTGGATTAAAAAAGTATACAATAGACCATTTATGGTGTTCTCATTTCACTCAAATTTTCTCAAATTTTCTTAACTTCACTCAAAATTTTAAATATTTTCTCAATATTGAAATATCTAGATATATGCACCGCTTTTGAGGTGATATATATAAAAAATTTATGTGCAATCACTCGTCTCAAAATAAAAAGGTAAAATCATTATGTGTTATTATATGATATAGCCTTTGAAAATTATTGAAATATTGTGTAAATCACATGTATGTAACCATCATAAAATATCATCACATAAATCTCAATAATAATCTTAGCATCCTCATATGATGATGAAATAGACAAGGGAAAATAATATGCGCCAATGAATGCTCTATATGTGTAAGATATATGTATAATAATATTAAACTTGAGGAGATATGCATGGGTATAATTCCCAATAATTGAAAATAAACATAGGGACAAATAACATGCCCCTAATGTTGTAATTGTGACACTATAATGGATAGATTTATTTTTACATCGCATTTTTTACTATTGGGAGTGGTGTTTTGTAAAGCTGCATCTTTTTTGCAACCTATTTTTTTACCATTATTATAGGTGTGTATTTGAGCTTAGATTATTATATTTTATTCTACTCTATACAATGGAAGGATCCATTTCAAAACCCTCACCTTACCATTATCAAAATAAATTATATGATATAGATCATGACACACCACTAAATGTCATCAAGCTCAACAAGTGCAACAATCTCAATTGTTAGTGTCACACATAAGGCCAATGGACACATAAAAGGGACATAGAGATGTCACAACAAAAAAGGCTAAGGGCCACACACAAGGGGCATAAATATGTCTTAAATAAGGGACTTATTAGATGTCACATCAAAAGGGTCAAGGGACATAAAGATGTCACAAATAATGCCAAAGGGATACATACAATAGACAAACAAACAATAACCTATCATGGAAAAAAGTAACACCATCAATGGAGTATAGAATAAGGAACTAGTCTATACTATCCATATATATCAATGTCTGATGTATGACTCAAATCAACGATGTAATATCGATAATGTGGTGACAAGTTATTGACATCCCAGAGTCTATCTTGTTGCTTCCATTCATCCTTGTTCCCAATATATTAACACTTCAAAATAAAAAAATTACATCGCTTTTGGTGTTACTTGCACCATCCATTTTCTTATTGATGCAATTATTTTTTACACCTTACAAATATTAGAATTCATTGTCTTAGCATTTTTATTTGTATATTTAGTAATTCGTGATGGTAAGAATAGGACGAAATTGTACAACTATGAAACTAATTAAACAAAGAACGGGAATTTTTTTCTAATGATACACTCCTCCATATAATATATTATAATTATAATTGTAATTATAACATAATATAATATGATAAATTATAAACTATTATAATATTATATATATATATATATATATATATATATATATATATATATAATATTATATAATAATATATAATTTATATTACTATTATATCTTATTATAAAAACAATCTAATGTATTTAAAAAGCTATGAACAATACTAAATATTACGTTTATTATTATGTGGCAATGCTTTCGGCTGGACTCTATGCAATGCATCTTTACGTGACAGATAACATTTAAATGAAAAAATAGGCATGGCCAGGCATTGATAGAACGTCTTCTAATAATTAGGGTGCAGTAGATCCGCTTATAGATTTGCCGGGAGCACTTAGGTTTCGTATGATGGAGGTCTTGAATAATGGTGACGTACGGATACGCGGTTGGAAACTCGATGATGGCGCTCAAGACCGCACTTCATGTGCAGGGTGACAGCGAGAGCATCATGTGCGGCTCATATTCATCATTTCACGGTCAGGTCTCGGCTGAATTATTTGCGTCTTCCTGGCCATTTGTGAAATCAAGAGGAGGTTGCACTTGCCCTGCTGATTGAATTGAATTCTAGACAGAACAACCAGCATATTATTATCGATGATGCTGTTACTTGGTGAGATCTGTAAGACTAATATTGCCAAGCATAATCGTTAGCTTTGAGAAACCACTCTATGTGCAGGCTGAGATAGACGGACTGGCACTGTTTCCCTTGGAATTAACACGGAAATGCCTTCTGTGAAAACTCATACACTACTCAACATCTACGTGTCACCATTTAATGGTTTCAAAAAGACATATTCGGATTCTTGTCTCTTTGGGGCTTCGCCCCTCCGTAATAAACCTCCTGCTTAATAAATACCAAGACCCGTGCAGTCTTAGGACCTCACTTAAAAATGAAGGTGAATAAACTGATATTATAACCCAAATCGAGCAATGGATCTCGATTACCAATGGTGAATGAAGACCAGTCAATCAACGACCTAACCATAGATTGGGCTACCGAATAACAAAGAAAAATCAACAAGTGCAAGCCTCCATTCTATTCATAAGTTAGGACCCAATTAGCAGTGACCACGAGCCTGAATAATGTCAATACCAAATTGATATTATGAAGCCCAAATAGAAAGCAACAGATGCAAAATAGCTTTGAATACCAGATCGGTGTTGGATAACCTAATTACAACTTTATAGTATGTCTACTTTAGAAAATGGAGTATTTTATCTTCAAGATACCGAGGCAACTAACCATTATATGAGATTTATGGTGACATCACAAGAAAATCCCCAAACATTATGTAGTGATGTTTTATAGGGCATTTAGAATTTATATGTATTTAATTATTTTGGCATCGGTAGGTGAGCGAGTTAACAGAATTATAGTACTTAGGTTGTTTATAATGTATATATAAACATAAAATTACATTTGAGAGAGTGAAAAAAGAACTAAGATTGGTTCGAGTATGTATTTTTGTAGATTTGAGTAACGAGATAAGTTGTAATGAATCTTATTAGATATTATTGTTATTAATCATTTATATTGTAATGTCTATAATTAAATTATAAGTGTGTGTAGGTTATAATTTGTCATTAGAAATCAATAAACAACTTTTTTTTATATATTTTGCATTTTATTTCTATATAGAAAAATTACAAGTATATTTTTTGTGTTGAATCTATGAGATGTGTGGTATATCTCTATCTTTTATTGGATCCCCTAATCACAATTACATTACATCAAGATCAAAAATTGATTCATGAACCATGATGGATTAATTGATATTTGGGTATATTAACATAAGATCAATAAAATAGATTTAGAAAATCATGTAATATTTGCATATGCTCGTGTTTTTATTTTGAAATCATTAATGTACTAAAACATATAATCTTAGGGTCTTTTTTAGTACCAAAATTAAATTTAGTGATTTCTTCATTTAGAAAATGTAGATTGATCCTCAACGTATAGATCAATTGGTAATGATTAAGGACCATATAATATAGTCTTTTTCATCTATAATGAAGGGCTTACACTCCCAAAAAATTTCATGATTAATAAAATTAAAAAGAATCCTATTCTTATGATGATAATAAGAAAAATCCACATATAATCTCAAATATTGTTTAAGGGATTCTTTGTTAGACAATTTGTTGATAGGAATAATCTTAGGTCAATTTGTCATGTCAATCATTTCATGATGTATGAGTTACAAGTCTATAATATAATATACCTCTTTTGTATGATTTGTATTTGATTTGCAAAGATAAGTATTGAAATATTTTCATTTTATAGAAACTTTATGATGATGAGCATTAATAGATCCATGATTCATTTGAAAAAAAACTTCTCTTACTTGATAATCTTAATTATATCGATAAAAAAACTAAAAAATAGTTGAAATAATAGGTTCTTTAATATTTTTCTCATATTTAATTAAACCTTGACCTTTATTTTCCCTTTTTTATATATTTCAATACAAATCATTAATTGTCTTAACATTTTAAGGTAAGAAAGGGGGTTATTTTAGATTATTAGTATTTTAAAAAATGTCCACTATAAGTTCTTCATTTTTATCATTGTATGATTATGTATCGCTAAGTATATATGATAACTATATCAAGTGTGTGCATCTCTACATTGATTAATATCATGTGGATTAAATATAATATTGGGAAAAAAAATGTCTATACTATCATTTTGGGTGAAACTGTCTTCTTGGGTTTTATTATTTTGACCCACTTCAAATGTAATCAATTTTTCTTCAAGAATGAATTTTTAATGTTAAAAATTGATGTTTTCATTATATTGAGATGAGGAATGAATCTATCTAGATTATACCATTTTAAAAATCATAAAAAAACATAATTTACAAAAATAATATATATTGTTTTCTCATAATTTTTTTTTAAGCATCTAAGTAACCACATTCATAACATGAATTCATGGGCCAGTAAGTAATTTCTCCTAAATTATTCTTTTGTTTATTTAAATAATAATAATATTAAATAGTGTAATACTTTGTCTTCCAATTATAAATACATTAACACAAAACCTTTCTACAAATATTTAACTCCAAACCATTATTTACAAAGAAATGTTTAATATTTTTATTATAAATTATTGTTTAAATATAGAAAAGTAAATATTTTTCAAAAATATTATCTTAAGGTAATTCCTCTAACTCAAAAGAGATGAGCTTCTCAATATCCATCAAAGTTTAAAAAATAAAAGATATAATAAAAATATGCAAGTTTGATACCATGTAATAAATAAACATCACCAATGACCTCATTAAGTATGTTTTTATAAATATTAATCTTATAAGAAATTATAAGAAACATATTTTTGTATGAGTATTCTTAAATTGATTTATTGTATCACAATTTTAATTGGCATACATTTTAATTTTAGGAGCTTAAGGAAGGATGGG
This sequence comes from Torreya grandis, assembly GCA_037957365.1. Classification (NCBI taxonomy): domain Eukaryota; kingdom Viridiplantae; phylum Streptophyta; class Pinopsida; order Cupressales; family Taxaceae; genus Torreya; species Torreya grandis. Next base: position 2,162,713 of record JARHVA010002305.1, read on the forward strand.
AGTTAGTTTTTTTTAAATTACATGTTAATGATAGATAAGAAGAAATAGGGGGGTTAATGATATTCTCTCCCTAACCTTCTAGTTATTATAACATTTATCTCATAATGAGTCATCATATAATAAGACACATAATATTTTTACAAATAATAAGTAAAGTTATAATTTGTAAGGATATCAATGCATAAAACATTGTTATCTCACAAAACTTTATTATGATTAAAACTATATCCAATATTATATGATATATGTAGAGTTAAAAATATAATTATTGATAAAAATTTATATAACAACTATATCATTATGGCTAATAGTATATAAAAGACAAGAAAACTACATATAAATATTATCATAGAAACACATCCCACATATGACTAACTTATATCTATGATAAAAATTATGAAACATAATAATATACACAATCTACAAGTAGAAAGTTAACCAAGATATGAATAAAAAAATAAAGTTTAAAATTTCATCATAATGGAGCAAATAATTATATCTTATATAAATATAGTAAAATATAATATGACGATTGATAATTTACAAAGGGATTTAAAATAGAATAAATAATTAGTTTTTTATATAAATATAGTAAAATACAATAAAATAATTGATAATTTAAAAAAAAGTTTATAAGAATATAATTAATTTTTAACTGATTTAAAGTTTAAAATTTTATTAGAAAGGAGTAAATAATTACATCTTATATAATTACAGTAAAATACAATATGATGATTGATAATTCACAAGGAGGTTTAAAATAGAGTAAATAATTAGATTTTGTATAAATATAATAAAATAGTTTTAATTTTACAAAGAGGTTATTATTATAAGAATTGGGGTCAAATAAAAATAGTATGTCCAATTAAAGAGTTAAAATATATTATAAAAATAATAATTAATGGAGAATATATATATATATATTAGATTAGATACACTGTCTTTGTATTATATGTTTTAATAAATATTTAAAAAAAAAATTATAATCAACTAAACTCAAATTTTAAAGAGGAAGACTAAAGTATTTTGTTCCCTTAAAATACCAAAATGCTAAACACATTATTATATTTTTACCCATTAATATATCTATCAAATAAATGTTATAACTATAATTTTGAATGGTGATTTGTACTAAGAAATTTAAATCTCAATTTTCTAATTTCATTTAATGAACAATTTTTTTATTAAATAAATTTGTTTATTATTTAAAACTATCACCTCTAGAAAATGATATATAAAAATTCATATTTTTGTTTATATCAAGGTTTTACTTACAATGCTCCTTATTTTTTGGTCAAGAATACTTATTATGGCATAATGATCGTAGTAGTATATACATTGTCAAATTGATAATTGATAAGAGTAAAATATTATTACTTTATTTTAATAATTATTATTTAAAAAAGGTTGAAATAAAAGAGTTACAATTTATAATTTAATTTTTAAATATGTGATGTTAATTCAAAAATGTATCTGATTTATTTGACAAAATATATATTTTTCATTATAAATTTGTTTCTTATTAATTTAAATTTATATTAAAATTAATAAATAATATAAAAATTGCATTGTTAATTTTAACTTAACATAAAAAAATATTTTAAATTAAATGTAATAATTTGGTAGAGTACATTTATTTTTATTAAGTTAATGAAGTAATCAATCATATATATAGATGTGGTTACTATTTTTCACTAGTATCTTGCATTTGGGAGGGGGTGGATGAAGGCAGAATAGTAGGAAGTACTTAAATGTAGCCTAGTGTTTCATAAAAACTAAATATAAATGACCTAATCATGCTTTCAAAGATTGCATTAAGTTTAAAATATATCTTAGAAATACGTCTTAATAATTTGTGAAGATTAAAATTGTTTGTGGGAACTCTTTGAAGACAAAAGTATATATATATATATATATAAAAGGGTTTATATTTTTACAAATTTATTATATAAATAAAATTTATATATATTTTAATATATTATAATTAAAATGTAAAGTTTATTTTTTATTTGGATTAATTTATATCATAAATTTGTATGTTTTGTTTAATATAATTTTTTAAATTTATAAAAAGAAAAAAAAATAAAGTATTAAATCTCTTTATCCCTTTTGAATTGATTTATGAAGTTGTATTTTATATATAACTTTTATATTTGGCATGCAGTTCCCCTCTCCTTCTAACGATTAAGAATACTAAGCACACATTTATGAAGGTTGGGAAAGGTAATATTAAGGTTACTAATTACTTTGAATTTTCTATTTTATTTTGAAAAAAAAAAATTGTTATTTTTTATTTAATTAATTAATTTTTTTTAAATATATTTTTTCATATTTCTTTTATTTTTTGACTATATATATATATATATATATATATATATCTCATCTCTTTAATTAATTTATTTTGCTTTTTTTTTTTTTCTATTTTTTTCATATTGCTTCTACTATTTTTATAAATATTTTAATTGAATGAATAATGATTTTAATCTATTTTGTTTTAGAGAGAGAACTTTCTTCTATTGAAATGGTTTCTCATCTTACTAATTTATATCTCCACATTGCCATAGTTTAACATAGTCTAATATAATATTATTATTTATCATATATTTATTTATATTTTAATTTTATTAATAAATATTTTAAAATTTTATTTATTCTATTTATTAATTTTTTCTATTTTAAGGTAATATTATATCATATTATATATATTTATTTATTTTTAGATTTTATTATTAAAAATATTCAAAAAGTTAAAAAAATCATTATTTAATTTTTTATTTTATTATTTAATATTTAAAAATATTTAATGTTTAATTTTCATTTTTTTAATTAATAATAATATAATATTATTTTATTAGAATACTAATTTTTAATTTAATATTTATAAAATCATTATCTTTAAATATAAATCTAAATACATAATGAATTCATATTATATTATTAATTTAATAATGGATCACATATATTATGTGAAATGTTAATGTGAAATTTATTTGCATAATTTTAATTTTCAATATTCTTTTATGATTTTAATTTTTTTATTGAAAAGTGTTTATATTAAACCATTAAAAATTACATTTAATCATACAAAAAAAGGGTAGAGATGTCACATCTACATAAGAAAATCGTACCAAATGATTACAAGAAGAGTATGAACAAAGCCAATAAACGTTACCAATGAAAAAAGGACAAAGAAAACACATAATTACGCTGTCTCCGCGAACATAGAGGTGGGAGGAGGTGGAATTGGGGGGATATTAAGGTTTCCTCCCCACCCACATTAGCAATTGGATCCTCAGAGTCATTAAAAGGCTCACAACTACCAATAGTGTCTTCAATTTCATTCCTGAGTTTTTCAGCCGACCTCTGCGGGGAAATGGCCAAAGACAACCTTGGAAACTTGTCTGGCGAAGGAAGCAAATCGTCCCATCCATCAATATGGTCTCTGGTAGGAGAGGGATCCCCCCAACCACTCGTTTGCTGCTGAGTATGAGTCCTCAACCATCCTGATGACTACAAACATTCAGGGTAACACCACGTTGTAAGCTTCTCCTCGACAGAAACCTTATGAGGCCACGTGGGAACAAAGAACGCCCTCTCTATCCTCTAAAACACCGCCTCATTATTTTTTTGTATTTTATAAATTTTAGAAATACTATCTCTCATAATTTTTTTCCATCTATCTACCTTCTAGATATTTTTAAGTTTTTTAAATCTATAAGTGAGAAAATACATCCCATATCTTCTAATAGTGATCTACTCTTCATTAAAATACAAAAATCCTAAATTGAAAGCAAATTCAATTATTTTTCTACATTAATCATATTTATCCCTACATTTCTTTAAATAGTTTGTACAATTTAAAACATCTCTTCATTATTCATATTTAAAAATCCTAAGTTTGAAAACAAATTCCACGATTTTTCTACATTAATCATATTTGTCCCTAGAATAATTTGTACAATTTAAAACATTTCAATAAACTATAATAGTGGTGAAGAATGTAAACTTAAAAGGAAATATTTAAAATATATAATTGTGGTGAGCCATAAGGTAGGAAACTGCCTAAATTATAAAATTCCAAATTATGCGTTACGGATGCTTCTATTCAACTTTATCTGGTGCAAGCAAATTCAAAGTTCACCAAAATGGTGGGGGCGGCGGGCGCATACATTTTGACGGTGCTTGGAAATTGTATCAATAGCTTTTGTATCAAATGTCAAACCTGGTCCTAACTCTTCAAATTCTAATCATTTAATGTAATTTGTAGGGACTCGAATTTTTGTACTTCAACTAATTAAGACAATACAAGACCCTGCCAGCTTAAAATACGAATGGAGGGCCGGACAATCACTTTAATATGATGGCTTCTCACGATTCATTGTTACTAATAGTCGTTATCGAGTTATGATTGTATAATTATTTTTGTAATAAAGTTGTTGGGATAGACTCGTATATAAATATTCTTCAATTTTTTTTTTAGGTATATTAATTGATAATTGTAATTTTAAATATGATATATGAAATTTTTATGTTGATAAAATACTTTATGTAATTTGATTATGAACACAATTAGTATATATAATTTAATAAATTTATATAAAATATATCGATATCTATTATTCTAAAGTTAAGTCAAAATATATGTTAGGTACCTCTAAGATTATATATATATATATATATATATATATATATATATATCGGTATATTTTACAGAGATTTATCTAAGATATCGCTGTATGTATATCTTAAATAAATCTATGTAAAATATAACGATAAATATCATTTCTTGAGACATTTAACATATATTTCAACTTGCCTCAAGAATGATATCTAACATAAATCTATGTATACTAATTTATAAATATGATATGGTAAAATCTATATTTTACTTATAAATTAATTATAATTATTTATATATTTCTCTATTATAATATAATAATACTTTTTATGATAATTTATCTTTAAAATTTATTGTTAATGATATAATTATTTAAAAATATAATAATATGATAAAATCAATATATTACCTATATATTAATTATGATTATTTAATTGTAATTTATATATTATTTATTAAATATAATAGCATTACACATTTTCTTTTTTAAATTTTTTATGTTGGTTATTTTATTTTTTTATTTAATTATATCAATTTTAATACAATTGAATTATTTTATTTTTTACTTTATAATATTAACTTTCAAATAATTACTAACATATATTTCGTCGAATATCCTCAAATTAAATGAATATATTCATCGTGCGACGAAACGAATTGAAACGGGTTTTAGACTGCAGCGCACGATAATCTTTCTCGTGTAATATGCAGATGCGTTAGCTCGTTGGAACTCTTGTTCTTTTAAACGAACGACTAGAAAAATACATACTAGACTAAAAGGGAAAAACCCAAACACTTCACAGTTTGGAAAAAGTGATAGGTACTCAATAATTCCACAACGAGTAGTCTGCCTCCATGGATTCACTCTCTCCATCGTATCCATGAACTTCTTCAGTCAGGCGAGGAGGCGTTAGGAGAAGAGCTTCCGCCATATCCATCATCATGTTCGGTGACTCCACCAGCAATTCTGCAGCCGGATGCACTTCGCTTGTTGATTTGATTGCCGGCTCACAACACCCCTCTTCACCATTAAATGTGTCTGGAATGCTGAGTTCCGACCACACTTGTGTATTAATTTCTTCTGAATGAAATTCAGGCGGATTCGAACATGAACTCCGCGGTACTGAAATTGGGCCTTTCAATGACTCAGGAGAAAGTGCAACTATTCTTCTGGCGTCGATCGAGCGCGCAGCCCGCGAAGCGGCGGATTGGATATCGCGAGGATGAGAGGAAGACGGGCGGGGAAGCGAATTTGCACTATCTGGGAAATTGAGCAATGCGGAGTCGCCCTTCAAGCAAAGGGCAGCCGCGTCATAAACCCGAGCGGCCATGTGTGGATTGTCATATGATCCCAGCCATATCCTCCTTTTCTTCCTCGGCTCCCGATTTTCAGAAACCCATTTCCCCCAACTGCGACGACGCACTCCTCTATACTTCAACTCCTTTCCTTCATTGGAAGTCCCACTTCCATTCTCACAGGCTGAATTCATAGAAATCAACTATTCGCTTACGCTGCAGTTATGTATTGAAACAGCCGGAGAAATAAAGGATTCCTGAAAGACATTAATATACTAAAAAATTTTGTGGCTGAGTAACAATCACAGCTGGATCGCAGTTTTTTACCAGTACGGTCACGATTACAAAATCTATTTCTTAATATGAAGAGTCCCAACTAAGCCGGCATTCACCAACGTGTTTTATTTATTGGCACGAAATTTATACAGTTCAAGGCGAATCGAATGTTCGTATTTACATTTTAGACCCCACGCACATGACGCGTGATGGTAATGAAGTTGACGGTTTCAAACTCTGGGTAAAACCGTCATTTCACATCCACCGCGTAAAGGCCTCCCCTGCATGCTGGCTGGAATCGTATGTGCATATCATAAGTGACTATACGAGGACAGTGAATTATATTTATTCTTTACAATTTTTCAGTTTCATGTGGATCGGTAGGCACATTTAAAGTAAAGAAGATGGTGTTCCAATTTGACACAATAGGTCAGTTAAAATTTACACTACACTTTGCATAATAGAACATACGTCTTGTAATAGAGTTTCATAGCACATTAACCAATCAACAAGATGGGATTCTACAGTGCACTCCATGTGTTCGTATAATTCGTATAAATCAATTATTATAATGGGTAATTTTTAAAGGATGTTCTTTATTAAAAAAAAACGATAAGTTTTAAGCTCAACTTCACATGGTATTGTTCATCAAGAGACACATAAACGAGAGTTTATCCTAAACTATTTATTTCGATAATGTGTTATATGTTTCACATATTCATTTAGATGTACGCTCTTTAGTGGTGTTTTTAACTAATTGCACCTTGCTCAATGAATATAGTTAATAAATCTATGTCTAGTAAATTTTATTTCTATTTTATCCTTTTAGTGTGGTAGAGTGATTTACCACTAACATAAAGATAAATGAAATGACATAGACAAGATCTAACACAAAAAATTCTAGAATATAATTTAAATCTAAAAAAGTACTTAAATGGTAAACAAACATAAAAATAATGTTTTGACAAGAAATAAATTTAAAAAGTTGTAAAAGTGATGAAACGAACACACATAGAAATAATATTGGGATTCTAAACTACTTATCTTGATAATGTGTCATATGTTTCACATATTCATTTAGATGCACTCTCTTTAGTGGTGTTTCTAACTAATTGCAACTTCCATCAATGAATATAGTCAATAAATCTATGTCTAGTAAACCTTATTTCTATTTTATCTTTTTAGTGTAGTAGAGTGATTTACCACTAACATAAAGATAAATGAAATGGCATAGACTAGATATAACATAAAAAAAAATTAGAATATAATTCAGATCCAAAAAATTACTAAAATGGTAAACAAACATAAATGTAATGATTTGACAAGAAATGAATTTAAAAAGTAGTAAAAGTGATGAAACAAACACACATGGAAATAATATTAGGATTTTAAGAGTGAAGTACTGATCCAAAAGTGATGATGGAGATTTATGTAAAAATTAGAAGTCCAATTGTCAAAGAACAGATTTGGCATCTAACATCCTTTCGCTAAATGTGCTCTAGAACAAAGTCGGTTGCCAAAATTACCATGCTTTTGTTTCCACCAAATGTTTTTAGCTACGGTGAATTTATACTACATTCTATTTTTTATTATGATTTTTAATTTATAAGTGTGATTTTTTAGGATGTACATCCTATGTCTAATATTTTCTAAATTCATGGGTTGAATGCCTAATATAATTTATTCTTTGCCCTATTAACATAATTCCAAAAGTTCTCAAATTAATAGTTCAACAAATGGGTTATGGATCAAGCAACCATAAGGGAGTTACAGTTACATATTCCACATTTTTTAATACCTAAAGTAGTTATTTGTATCATGTAAATGGAATATCAAGCAAGAGCTTCAACTCCTCCTCCCTAGATGGGAAATGTAACAATATGAACATTTTCCTAAACCCTCTTTTGGTATAATGGGATGATATCACAATAACTTAAAAGAAGATTAAAGTATCATGTTGGAAGATTATGTTATAAGTGTATATATATATAAAGGTTATTTTTTGAAGGTAGGATAGGATTAACTATTTCCTCAAAATCTAGACAATACTCGATAAATGACTTGAGATGATTCGGTATATCCAAGGATCTTTAGGATATGATAAATGATGAAGCTAAATAGTGTGTTATACCTAAATTAATGGTGTGATAAATACAATTAAGGTGAGGGACCCATAAAAACATAATATGGATTTAATGGATTACTAAATTTGTACTATGATAGATTCAGTAGATCGTAGAATTAGTCCCAAGGGAAACTAATGCCTAGAATATGTAAAGAAGCTTAGAAAATGTATAAGTTAGGGTCAAAGGAGAAGAGATGTCTTTTGGGGCTATGAAATGTTAAAATACACATGCATGTGTGTGTGCACACATGCCCACACCCACCCACACACACACACAAGTGGACCAAGTGTGAGAAAGTAAGTAGAAAACACTATAAAAGAGGGTAAATATGTATCAAAATTATGTACTCATGCATAATGGCCCTAATTTGATATCCACGTGTGAGTAAAATAAAGTGTGTTAAATTATAAAAATAATAAATTTAAGCATGTATCCAAACATACCTAGGAAATGATGGATGAATCAAATGATGCTTGAGATAGGCTCCATCCACACTTTTTCTCTTTCTTTGAAAATTTAGCATACCTAAAATAGTAGCCAATTATGAAAATTATTCAATGTCATACCATTGTGAAATAAAGTAGCTTAATTTTTTTTAAATAACCATATAAATTCATACACCTAGTGGTACTTGAACCATGTCACCACAACTTGAAAACATAAATCTATTCCACTCTTTTTGATTATTTTGTTTATAAATTTTTAGATATTTCCTAGACATAGATAGTATTTCTGAGGAAAAAATTATAGCCCAATCCTATTCCTGATAAATGAAGTAGACAATGAACCATTTTGGTGTTGCCATTTCACTCAAATTAGCCCAAACTTTGAAATATTCTCTCAATCTTGAAAAATATTAAAATATATTAACATGTACCCCCATTATAAGGTGAAGGATCTAAAAAATTGTTACTTCAATCACTCATCTCAAAATAAAGAGTTAGAAGTACCATGTATTATTAAATTATATGGATGAAGTTTTTGAAATCCTTTGAAAATCATATAAATCACATTCATCTAACCATCATATAAATATCATTAATAATATGCACATCCCTATATGAGGACGATATAGATAGGCACAAATAATAGGCCTCAATGAATACTCTATATGGGTAATATATATTTCATAGTAATAAACTCAAGGAGGTATGAATTGTATAATTTCCCCAAGTGGAAAATAAATTTAGGGACAAATAACACAGTCCTAATGGTGAAAATTTTCCTCTAGAATGGATAAATAAATTAATGAAAAGCACACATGTAAGTATTATACCCCAATAAACACATGGTTAAGACCATGGAAACATAGGCACCAAGCATAGTAATACCACTAATAGTTTTGTGCATGAAAAATATCATTTCACCAAGCACAGTATATTTATTAAATATATCATGGTAACAATCATAAAATAATATCATGTAGTATATCACATAAATTTAACATAAGTATGTATCTAGATATAAGAACTTATCATGTAATTACATACGACTCACAATACATAATTACATGAAATGGAAAAGACAACTCAAGGATTCTCTATGGACAATAACTAGAGAACACATTGACAAACAACACACTCAATCACACACAAACATACACATGAAAACATTTCAACAAACATAGGTACACACATAAAGTAATAATGTAACAATATCAATGTAATAAAATAATGTAGATATCAATGTAGAAAATTAGATATAGATACTAGAAAGATATGATATATTCAATAAAAATGGCTTGATATGTTAAATGGAAAGTAAGAAACATATCACCATAAAATATATTGTATAGAGATACACCTAAGGTGGGGAATACCACAAAGGGGATCATTCCCCCAAGTTGTGGGAAATAAAGTAGTCATGTAACATCTAAAAGTCCATAATTATATACAACATGTATATCATGCATCTCACCTCCTCAAAGATTACCATGATAAGCATGGGTGTAAAACATGAACATGAAGAACCTATAGTATAATAATACAAACATGATATGTATCCAATTATAAATGAATTTTATGATTTATGAATTCTTAATGTTTTTTACATTTTAAATTTTTTTGACAAGAATTATTAAAAGAGAAAAGTTATGATCACACACAAGAAGAATAAATCAAAGGTCAATCAGAAAATATAGAATTCAAAAGGAATAATCAAGAAATAATTGCAAATAGGCAAGCCAAGATGTAAAATTAAGAGCAAAAAGAAGAGTAAGATTTCAAACAACTTACAACTTCCCTCATAATACAGTTCATGATAGGATAGAAAGTTGTGTGTGTGTGTGTGTAATTGCAAATAGGAAAGCCAAGATGCAAAATTAAGAGCAAAAAGAAGAGTAAGATTCCAAACAACATACAACTTCCCTCATAATATAATTCATGATAGGATAGAAAGTTTTGTGTGTGTGTGTGTGTGCGCACGCGCGTGCGCATGCACGTGCGTGCATGCATACACGCGCGCGTGTGTGCATGTGTGTGTGTGCGTGCATGTGCACACAAAAGGCATGGCATATATAATAAATAATCTATGTAAATGTAATAAAACTATAATACAACAATGAAGTGCAAGATATAGGCTAGCATAGTTAACTGGTGATCTCAATTATAATGTGAATTATGAAACTATAGGATTCATATGTGTCACTCTAGGTATTGAAAAATTACTCACGAGATATGAAATAATCAAAATAATCATTTCAATTAAATATATGTGGAGAGTGGGTTCAAGGATCCACCTAATTTTTAAAAAAACATGCATAACAATATGTCATGATAAAACATATGCATGGATATGAACTTTATGAATAGATTATAAATATTTATTGGGACATGGAGGATTACATACCATAGGTCTCAAAGGTATAGTTGTTGGAATTGGATCTCTAAGAGCTCTTATAGTAGATGGTGGTGTCATATACACAAATGTGGGAGGGTCAATAATTGATGGTGGTGAGATAGTAGAAGGTATAAAATGAGGTTGAATAGTCTTAAAATCTCTCTCTCAACATGTCTATTTGAATTGTATTTACAATCAGGCGTAACAACTTGCAGTCAAATAGACTAAAATTTTACACAAAAATCATTATGATAGATAGTATAAACATATGAATGCCACATGCATCTAAGACCTAATAGTATAATTTAAACATATTTGGATACTATTTTCCCAAGCCTAGTCATCACATATCCATTAACAATAGTTTTCGATGATTGTGCATAGAAAGTGATCATAAGATAATAGTAAACAAGCTAAGTACTATAGCTATTTTTATAAATCTATAGCTAAGTACTATAAGCTCAATATCAATCAAAATTTTACATTTAGATGATCTTATTTTATTGGATATCTTAGATAATCTTAATTTTCAATAGTTTAGCTTATTTATATTACTAAATCTAAAATAATTTAAAATATTGTGTTGTCCCTATATTTCCTAGGACCAATTGGAGTAAACTTAATATTGAACAAAAGAAAAATGATACTGTCATTTTGAGTACCATTGTTAGGTTGGAAATTACTACATTCACACACTTAAAATGTAGTAAAAATTTGTATGGGAATAATTTTTTTACGTGCCACAATAAATGATATCATTATATGTAGATGTAGAATGCCAATCTCTATTGGTTCTATCATTTTACAAAACCATAAATGAAATCGTCCACAGAAAAAATTTATATGAATATCTAATAGACATATTTTAAGAACTTGTGTAATGTAGATGGGTCCACATGCATGGCATGAATGCATGGACTAATAAGCAATTCCTCCTAAATCTTTCCTTGGTTGATTTCCAATCCCTTTCACAAACATGTCAGAGGGTGTGAATGTTTGTCTTCAATTTCAAGTGCATTAAGAAAGGCCTCACTAAAAATATTTAACCCTGAACCATTGTTTATAAGGGCACATTTAATATAATTACTATGGATAACTTGAATATATGATTTATTATACAAGGGTAAATGATCACCTATAATATTCTTAGAAGGTAACTCCTTTGACTCAATCAATATGAATTTCTCACTATCCATCAGTGTTTTAATAATAGAAAAAATTATGCGAATTCAATATCATTTAGTAAAGAAACATCACACAAGGCCTCATAAAATATGTCCCTATAAACATTAAACCTTGTGATTTTTTTTTTTAAAAAACATCATTTTTTATTGGTATTTCTAAATTGATTTGTGATATCAAAATCTTTTGCAGCATGCACTTTCAGTCTAAGAGCTTGAGGAATATTTTGAAGGTGTGTTTGTGTAAACCACACCTTTAGGTTGACAAGCAAGAGAAGGATAATAACATTGTGTGACTCACTCATCTATATTGTTATAACATCTATATCATAATGAACTATTATATAATAAACTACACATTATTTATTATTTGAAGGAACCAAAAAAAACTATTAATTGCAAAAATATCAGTACATCCAAAAGTATTATTTTTATATACACTCTTGTCATGCTTCAAACCATATATAATATTATATGATATATTCAAAGAAAGAAAAATTTAATCATCAATAAATATTTCCAAAACAATCATATTATCATACCTAATAATATATAGAAATTAAAATTTCATCTTACAAATATTATCATAAAAACATATACCATATAAAAATCACATTTACTTTAAATAAAAATAAAAGGTATAAGAATATACATATTTTTCAAAGGGAAGGAGAACCAGGACATAAAAACCAACATGATCAAAGAAATCATAAGTTTAATGATAAGGCACAACAATGAAAGTGTTATTAGAAAAATTGAGGAAATCAAATTTGAATTACTCATATCAAAATCAAGTCCTAGATGATATAAGAACTTGAAATCTTAAACTTGAATAGTTATACTAATTCATCAAAAATAGGGTACATAATTTTTTTTTAATATGAATATAATAAAATATAATGAATAAATACTTACAAGGAATGTAAAGAATAAAAAAGCATATAATGATTGATAATATATGGGGGAATTTATAGGAACATGACTAATTTTTTAATCACATGAACTCTTAACTCTTAACAAACACTAAAAGTGCTAAGAAGAATGACTTAAAAATAGTGTAGAAGAAAATCTAGAATGGAAGAAAGTTTATTTCTATTGCTACCCTTGCCCAGTATTCGCAGATTAAAGAAAAATTCAAGCGGGAAAAATTAAGCTTAGTTTTATCTAAGCAGTCAACGGAAGTGATTAAAGATACTTATATTAATTTATGTAAGATAAAATTAATAAACATTTATGAAAAAATTCCCTTCAAAGAAAGAAGAAACAAATGATAACGGAATGCGCAACGTGGAGCTTGAAAAATATAGTTTAAAAAAAATTATTTTAATTTTTATAATTAATAAAAATAATAATATATTTTATCATTTTTAAATCAAAATTAATTATATTTTAATTTATATTATTTTATTTTATTAAATTAGTTTATATATTTTAAATAAATGTATATAAAAAAATTGAGATATTTTTTTGAAACAATATAGAGAGCATAGTATATTTTAATGTTTTTTATATAAAATTATTTAAAATTTATATGAATTTATGTTTTAATTTTATTAATAAATAGTTTTAAATTTTGCTTTTTATTTAATCACCTTTTACTAATATAGGTTTTTTAATTCATTGAACGAAAAGGTAAGAAACTTCATTCTAATAGGGAATTTTCTATAATTATTTTTCTAAACTATTTTTAGAGATATGAAGTGGGAGAACAATAGTGTTTCTTCCATTCTCCCGAAAAACTTGCTTTGAATTTTTTATAATTATTTTCTACACTATTTTTAGAGATAGGAAGCACAAGAATATTAATGTTTCTTACATTTTATTTAAAAACTTGCTTTCACTTTTCTTTAGAAATAGTGATTTAGTACTTTTGATTTATGTAAAATATCACATTTTATGATGTAAGATTAAATAATTAAGAAGAAAAAAAATAAATTGTTTATAAAATATTGACTTTTTTGCATTTAAAATTAAAGTTTGAAAGATAACTTTCATATCAATTACAAATTGAATTATTTTTAGAAGTACACATAAACTCATTTTTTATATTTATTTTCTAACTAATTTTTATTAGAAAAGACTTTTTAAAAAATTATGACATTTGTTTTATTTACCCATCACATATATATATATATATATATATATATATATATATATATATATATATATATATATATATATATAGTGTACATCCTTCTATCAGTACGTGTCTATTAGAAGCCAATGATGCATACATTATTTTACTAATTGCAATCTCTATCTTAGCCTTCAAGATCCACACTACTTTTCTAATATTATATTCAAGACAAAAAAACACAATTATTTTTCTTGTTTTCCACAAAATAATAACATTTTTTTCACAAAAACTATTTTCCTTATTTTCTATTTTTCTACTTAATTATTTAAAGAATACAATATTTTTAATTTTTATGTTATTAAATAAAAATTGACAAACAAATATAAAACAAAAAATCATTCTAATTGTTAAAATTTACTATAAAATATTTTCAATGGAACCTTGTATATATATCAACAAGATTTTGTGTACATCATTCTATCATTGTGTGTCTATTACAAGTTAATGATAGAAACACCACTTTACTAATATGCAATCTCTATCTTAGTCTCCAAAATGTACACCACTTTTCTAATATTAGATTCATGACAAAAAAAAACACAATTTTATATTATTTTCTACAAAATAATAATGTTTTTCATTTTTTTCTACAAAAACTATTTTCTTTACTTTCTATTTTTCTACTTAACTATTTACAAAATACAATATTTTTAATATTTATGTTGATAAATAAAAATTGACTAACAAATATAAAACAAACAATTGTTTCAATTGTTAAAATTTATTACAAAATATTTTCAATAAAACCTTGTATTTGTGTGTGTGTGTCAACTAGATTTTGTGCACACATTTCTATCATTACATATTCATTGTAAGTTAATGATATGGGCGCTACTTTATTAGTATGCAATCTCAATCTTAGCTTCCAAGATCCACATCGCTTACTAATATGCATTCTCTATCTAAGCCCTTAAGATATACAATCAATACAATATAAGTAAGGACTAACCACCACACAACCCTTGTTTATAGATATATGAACTAAGAGATCATTGGTGTCTCTTTCATTATATTTAAGAACTTTTTTTGACTTTCGCTTGGAAATAGTGATATAGTGCTTGCATTTTATAATGTAAAATTAAATTATTAAGGAAGGAAAAATAAATAATTTACAAACTACTGATTTTTTTCATGTAAAGTTGAGGTTTGAAAGGTAACCTTCCTATCAATTATGAATTTGATGATTTTTGGGCACACATGACTCATATTTTATATTTGTTCTTACAAATTTATGAATGATTTTTATAATTTAAAATAATAAAATATTATTTTTACAAATTATTGCCTTGATTATATTTATCTATCAACCTTTTGGATCACAACATTAAATCCATTATTAGAATGTAAAATAATTATGATCAAAAGCATCGATAAATAAATTAAATATAATCATTTAAATATACTTTTTAAAATATTCAAATAATAATCATTGATATTAATTTAATAACTCACAAAGACTAGACCCTTTATTAATACCTAAAAACCAATTATAATTCCGATCAAACACTAAAATCAATCTTAAAAAAAAAAAAAAAAAAAAATCTAAAATTAAAAAAAAAAAAAAAAAAAAACTAAAAAACTTAGAAAGATTATATTTTAACTTTATCTAATGCACGCGTCCCCCAAAATGGTGGGAAGGCGGGGCCCGATAGAATTTGACGGTGCTTACAAATTATATCAGTAGCATTTGTATCAAATGTGAAATCCGGTCTCAATTGTTAAAATTCCAATCATTTTTTCTAATTGTGGGAACTCGCATATATTTTATATATTTTACTCTATAACTTTTTTTTGCACTTACACTAATTAAGACAATAGAAGATGCTGCCAGTTAAAATACGATAAAAACACGTTGGGTTAATGGCTTCCGTTGAAAAAACAGTCAATTTTAGATAATACCATACAATTTCCAATTTGCTGCAATAGATTAGCTAATTTTACACAACAATTTATATAATAGGAATGTGTGCACTATGATTTAGTTCTATAACACATTAATCAATTAAAAAAAAAAAAGTTATAATATTGCCTATACATTTATATAATTCAATTAGTGTAATGGGTAATTTTTAAAGGATTTTATTTAAAAATATTGTTGACAAATTTTGAACTCAATTTTGCATGATATTGTTTATCACGATATACATAAATTAGGGAAGTGTCCTAAATTAAGTATCTCGATAATATATCATATTTTCAACATTTTTGTGTAGATATACTCTTTTTAGTAGTGGTTCTATCTAATTACACCTTCCATCATAAAATACATCTAAATTTTTTTGTAAAGACTTCAAAAATGGGGTTCCAATTTTTTATTTTATTTTCCCCATGAAATTAAATATTTTCCATTTTTCACATAAGATAAAATTGCTAACATTATTATTGGGTTTACATCAACTAATGTGATTTTACATTGAATCAAATTCATTGAGATCACATTTAACCATGTCGACTAATTAAAATCTAATTGTTTGATCAATCCCATTATTTAAAATTAACTAATCTCATATTCTAAGATTGACTAAACTCATAATCTTCTTTTACAATTAATAAATTACTTTTTACAACCATCTTCTAATTCTTTTATGTTTTATCGTGAGAAAAAACCTCAACATCTTATATTTACATTATAAAAGTAAAATTATGTTAATCTAGGACGGATATCAATATATTTTCCCTCAAACATACATAGAGTCAATTACCTCTACCTTCATTTGAGTTTAACCTCGTCTTAAGCAACACATCAAACTAATTCACATGAATCATTCTTATTACTTCCATCTTTGTTCCATAAGACAAAGTCTATAATTTTATCCCTACTTAATCAAAATGATTTTCTTGGTCATATTTAAAATTCGCGCTCAAATATTTTAAATAAGTTAATTTGCAAGAATTCTTAAAAAAAATTCTATACATCTCTTTTCCACGACTTCACGTTGCTTACTGAGTCAATATCAATAACACCCATTTCCATGTTTTCGTGTATCATTGTATGGTTGCTATATTTCATTGGGATATGTCACAATTTCATGGAACATGAAAAGTAATTAACTATAGCCTCATCTTCCAAATAAGTTAAATATATATGATGTAATCATTTTGCCAAGAAGGCCCTTCGATTTAGAAAACATTTTAGATATTTTGGGTATTCTCTAACTTCTAATGCAATAATTCTTAGATAACGAATATTATTCTCTCTGGAGAAATCGGTTGGGAGACGGATGGAAGGAACAAAGTAGAAACTTTAGGTGGAAAGAACAGAGTAGAGAATGATAACAAGCATTATTCTCTAACTCTTAATGAAATAATTTTTTGATAATGAATATTATTCTCTCTAAAGAAATTGGTTGGGAGACGGATGGAAGGAACAAAGTAGAAACTTTAGGTGGAAAGAACATAGTAGAGGACGATAACAAGCTTGTAGGTAAATGATAGATTTGCCACAATAGTTGTGGTTGCTTTCTCCTTGACTACAGGGTCCTCCTCTACCAACAATATTATCATGTCCAAACTTCATTTTAGTGTTGGTTCAAAATAGGGTTTTAGATCTATTTCTTTTAAGGATGTTGATTGTTTCAAGGCTCCTCCTACTTCAGTTTTTCCATAGCTTCTCCAAGTCCATATAACATGGAACAACTAGATCAGAAGTCGACAATCTCCCAAAAGCAAATACTTTAATTTTAGATTTTCAAAAATATGTTGTTCTTTGTAGATTTGATGGATTCTAGCATCGATCAGAGGATATGCATCAATAGGTCTATTCTACTTAGACTAAGAAGTGTGAGATCCATTTATGCTTGAAAGGTTTCTTTATACTTCATTTTCTCTCCCTTGAATTTGTTCAATTTTTTTTTAAGGCCCATGGTTTTAGGGTAGAGCTGGGCTCTTTACGACTCCTTAGTTTTTAGATTTTGAACCTGCTACTATGGTGGTGTCCAATATGTCAGTTTGGGTTCGGCTCTCAAATCTTCTTCTTCCCTTTCGGCACCCTTCAGTATGTGAATCTATTAGAAATTCTTTGGGAAGATTCATCAAGATGGATTTTGAAAGATTTCAGCAAGGACTCTTCAGCGACACTTGCATTTATGTGCAGGTGGATCTTAGACAAGATCTACCAGATAGAATGCAGTTAAAATATGACCTTCCCTATGGATCCAAGCTTTGGATTATGAAAACACTGCATTTAGATGCCTTTGTTACCATCGAATTGGCCATCTCCAAAGCACATGCCCTCACACAAATAGACAGAAGAAAGAAAAGGATCAACTAATTAAATCTAAAAGCTAGCAGCCATATGAGCATCCTCTTTCGAAAGAAGAAGTCAAGGAAAAATCTATAGATGGACCAACAAAGAATTTCAGAGCGGAAGCTATGGAAGAGACATGATATTGTTTTAGGTGGAGGAATCAAACGATCACATGAATCTGATATTTTTGAGTCTAATAAGGATCAAGCCCTAGTTGAACCCCAATTGCAGCTAGTTATTGTTGCTATTCTTTTTGTGCCTCCTACAGAGTTATGAACTGAAGTTAAAAAGAATAAGGATAAAAAAGGATGCTTTGAAATTGTTGGATCTGGCACTCTAAAAATGTAATTGATTTGAGTTATTCTCTTGTTTTTGTTTTTTCAACCCTTGAAGCTTATTTAGCTTGAGGTGGCTTAGATTTTGGAGTGTGACTTTTCCACCCATTTTTTTTATATGACTAATGTTGTACTATATTTTTTTATTAATAAAAGTGTGCTTTTCAATAAAAGAATTCTTTGACAACCAAAGTTCAATTTCCTTAAAAAATAATCTATTTTTTCATGCATAGAAAAAACACATTGAAGTTTAACATTACTTACAATTCAACATTACTTACAATAGGAACTACTTGAATAAAAGATTGATAGCCTTATTTTTCTTATCTTATTCAAGAGCAAGTGACTAATAGTTTAGAAAAATTATGATGTAAAGAAAAGTTTTTATTTTTATTTTGTAACATATTAGGATTGAATAATTTAAAATAAAAGATTATTAGAGTTTGCACATATTATTTTTACATAAAATTTTATTTCACATAATAATGAAATATATTAAATTTCAAAGTTATTTTGAAATAAATTCTAAAATTACATTTCATATATAAATCTTATGACACTTGGTACACACTTTCTCTTCACCTTATGATGACTAAAGATAGTAAGTATATACTTATAAAGGTTAAGTAAGGTAATTTCATAGCTACTCGCTAATTACTTTGGCTTTTTAACCCTATTTAAAAAGTTAGTCTCTCATCTTTTTATTGAATTTTATTCTTCTTTTCTATTTTTTATTAATTTTATTCTCTTTTCGTAAAAAATATAATTACACGAATAGTAATTTTAAACCATTTTTGAACAATTATAGAAAAAACCATATTTTAAATGATTATAATTTTTAAAATAATTGAAAAAAAAACCCCTTATAAATAAAAAATGATAAATAAAAATCACTTTAATTTTTTAAATTAAGAAAATTTTGTATATTTTACCATACCTTTTCTAAAATTAATTATAATGTAACTTATATAATTTAAGTTAGGTAAAAAGAAAATAATAATAATGTATTAAATAAAGTGGAGCTCAAAAACATAGTCTCTCTTTTCTTTTTTTAAATTCACACTATTTAAATAATTTTTTTTGATAATATTAATTTTATTTTTTAAACTTGTTTATATATATATATATATATATATATATATATATATAATATTTGTTATTTCAAATTTATATAAAATAAATATTTTGATTATTATATTTCTTAGTTTTTTATAGATTTATCTAAGGTATATACATTAACTTGTATTTAGTTTTATTTTTTTGATAGATAATCATTTTTGACTAGAACTATAACCCGATCTATGGAATAATAAGGGGCCCAGTCCTCGAAAAACAAGAAACCAAAAAGCCTGAGCAGGGTCAAGCCATGACCCAAAATAAAATACAATTGAAAACTTATGCAAGAGGACCAAACCAACAAGCAAAACCCAGAGCACATGACCCACCAGCCAAAGAGAAGCCAAACCCAATGTAAAACAAAGACAATGAGCTAATTCAAGAAAAAAGACAACTAAAACTCACCTACTGAGCGAAGAAACTTCTATTTACAAAAATCTCATCCTCAAACTACAAGAATTTTCCTCCACCTAATAGAATGATGGGCTTTCATTGTCTAGTATATGCCACCATCAATGGAGCTTAGAGTATCTAGTTGCAAACATTTTGCCTTGGTCTTTCTACCCCATTTGCTACTTTTCTTAACACAATTTGGTTTTGTAATAAAAGCATTTTTTTGAGAAATATAGAACACCTCTTTGGATCTAGAAATCTCTTCACCCTCCTCCTAAAAGGAGGCCTCAACTTCTTCCTAACCACCTACCTACAAAGGGCTTACTTCCTGTAAAGGCAAAAAATTTTGTCAATGAAGATTTGAAGTCCCATTTTTACAACCCAGAGACAACCTATTCAAGGAAAACAAACCCACCAAAATCTTGCTAAAAACATCCCCCTTCTCACTGAAAGGATTAAGCGGCTCAGTGGTTATTTAATGGAAACCCTATTGAACTTCGATGACCAAAATCCCCTGTGAGAGGCCCTTATCAACCAAGGGTTCAACCAAAGAAGGTTCCAAACCATGAGTAGGTGAAGAGGGAAGCTCTCTCTCCCCCTTACTAGGGTGGATCCAATCAAATTATAATTGCCCCAACCCAAGAAATGGTTACACGAAGCAATGAGTACCTGAATATTACTCAAAAGATCAGAGTTAGGGAAAATAATCTTTCTCACTCATTTCTTCATGAGGGAGGAGTTGCATCCTCCAATAACTTTATTTAGACATTCTGCCACTTTGTGCCTACATGGTTACCCCTGAAGCATTTGAAAGGCAGTGCTTCGTAGTTTATGTATTGTGTCCATGAACTGAAGGAAGACACGATCTTGACAGAATGATGGAAGGGTTTTGAAAAATCTGCCACAACACAAACCATTAAAAATCTCTGCTAAATAGCCATGTCCTGATCAAAATTGACAAAAATGCCAAGATTTTTAACCAACTGTTGAAGCAGCCAAGGATTTCTCATGGAGAAAAGAAAATTGTATAATCTAACTTAGATTAGAGCTTTTGAGATCATTGTTATAGCTGTGTCAAAAAAGGGAACCCAAGAGTACATGAACACTCCATGTTTTCTAACAAACCCCAATCATTGTTCCATACAAAATCCCAACCCTCAATGGATTGAAAACTGATCAAGAAAAATCCATTAGAAATCAAAGAGAAAGAGACCTCTGAAATATTAAGCCAATGTTTTTACAATTAAATACATAGCTCCTCCCAAAATTTGTACCCGAACTCTTTATCAATTGTTGTCAGAGCTTCATCTTTAACCTCTAAAATAAAAGAATCATTAGAAAAAATCAATAAAACATCCCTAAAAATAGCAAACTCAAACTCTATCTTACCTTCAATTTCTAACCCCATCTCTATGAGATTTGTAGCTACCTCCTTTACCACGATGCTCATAAATAAATCCCCACAAGAATGAAAGGGATCAGGGGCATTTTGACATTCTAAAAATACCGTCTCCTTGCTTTGTGAAGCCCTCCTAAGAGCCACCACTCCACCACGTGGGCATAAAACCATCATCCATCCCTATGTGTCTCCATTTTCTGCCTTCCTTGGAAACACCCTCTAGCACTACAACAACCAACGCCATCACCATTGTCTTCATCGACGGCACCACCATCGCATCCGATACTTATGTTTAAATTTTATTAGTAAAGATTTTAATAATTTATCTCTCGTTTATCCACCTTATATTAATGTATGTTTTTTAATCAATATAATATAAAGGGAAAGGTGAGAAACTTTGTCCTAGTGGGCGATTTTCTATAGTTATCTTTTTAAATATAAATTTTAGAGATATGAAGTGGGGTTGCGATAGTTATTTTTCAAATATAAATTTTATAGATATGAAGTGGTATAACAATTCCCGGTGTTTGGTATTTCACCTCACTTTTTTGTGTGCTCTTTTTCTTTTCTTTTTTTTTGGGTGGAGGCGGGGGGTTGTTTCTTCCATTTTGTGCGGGTGTTTCTTTTATTTTGTGTAAAAATGTAACAGTGATTTAGTGTTTTTGATTGAAGTGAAAAAATCTCAATTTTATAATGTAAGAAGGGAAAAAATAAATGTCTCAAAAAAATGAATTTTTAAAAAGGACTTGTTTATGAAGTAATTGATTTTTTCTATGAAAAGTTGAGGTTTGAAAGGAACTTTCTATCAATTACTTATTTTATGTTTTTTTTCCCCACATAACCCATATTCTATATTTGTCCTTACATTTTTATGAATAAATTTTAACCAATTTTCACTATGAAAAATTGAAGTTTGAAAGAAACTTCCCAGTCAACTACTTATTCTATGATTTTTGGCCTCCCACAACCCATATTCTATTTATGAATTATTTTTAAAATTTAAAATATTAAAAAAAAATGTTTAAAAAAAATTAAAATATTAGAAGAACGTTTTTAAAAACAACCACGTTGATTAGATTTATTTATCTATGTTTAGGATAGCAATATATAATTCATTATTAATATATAGAAAAATATTTTTTCTATAATTTAATGGCATATTACATGTTACAATCCTAAAAATAAATAATTAAATCTTAAATAATTTTTAAAATTTAAAATATTAATTTTTTTTTAAAAAACAAACAAGTTGATTAGATTTATTTATCTATAGTACCAATAACAATATATAATTCATTTTCTAAATTCTAATGATGAATTATATGTTACAATCTGAAATGTCCAACACTAAATCTATCAATATAATTATTAAATAAAAAACATTTAAAATATACGGTCGCGATGAGGCATAGGACTCCCATTTGTTAAGCATTAAAGTAGCAAATTATAGAATTAAAAAAAATCCAAATTATGTGTTTAGGTTGTTTTGATTTGAACTTTATAAGTTTGAATTTGCTTAAATCGTGGGACATCATCAAACGTCAAAACCCGGTGCTTGAAAATTATATCAAGTGCACTTGAGTTGGCTTAATGGTGAAGAACACGTGTTTTTGGAAGGGAGGTCACGAGATCAAATCCTATAGGGGGTAAAGATTGCACGCTTCATATTCGTAGCATAGTAAGGTGCCTCTTCATGATGGGAGTACAAGGTGGTAAGGATTGCATGCCTCGAATTAGTAACACAGTAACGTGCCTCCCCATGATGGGAGTACGAGGTGGGTGCTTCCTCACGATAAGAGTACGTGATGGTACGGATTGCACGCCTCGTATTCGTAACATAGTAAGGTGCCTCCTCACGATAAAAATACGAGGTGGGTGCCTCCTCACGATGAGAATGCGTGATAGTAAGGATTGCACGCATCGTATTCATAACAGAGTAAGGTACCTCCCCACAATAAAAATACGAGATAGTCCCATATACTCTAAGTTTCCTTGCAAACTATAACTAAAACATTACTTGACATCATCATATTATTATTATTATAAACCGTTAGGAAAAAGGCATCAAATGTCAAACCCGGTCCCAACTGTTCAAATTCCTAGCATTTATTGTAATCTGTGGTGACGCGAATATATGGATATTTTATATTTTACTAATGAAGACAATAGAAGATCCTGCCAGCTCAAATACGATAAAAAAAACATCAGTCGAGGGCCCGAGGGTCATACCATCCACACGTTAGCGGATAATGTTTTCCACACGTTAGCGGGATAATGTTTTCCACACGTTGGATTAGTGACCTCGGTTGAAAGGACAGTCAATTCAAGATAATACCGTACAATTTCAGAAAAATGTACTCTCCTGCAAAAGGCTTGGAAAATCTGATATGTACTCAAAGATTCCACAAGTAGTACAATTCGTCCATGGATTCAGTCTGACCATCGTATCCATGAATTTCTTCAGCCAGGCGAGGAGGCGTTAGCAGAAGAGCTTCCGCCATATTCATCATCATGTTCGGCGACTCCACCAGCAATTCTACCGCGGGATGCACTTCGTCTGTCGATTGGATTGCCGGCTCACAACACTGCTCTCCACCATTAAATGTCTCTGGAATGCTGAATTCGGACCAAACTTGTGTATTAATTTCTTCTGAATGAAGTTCAGGCGGATTCGAACATGAACTCCGGCCTTTGACGGGAGAAACTGCAACTATTCTGCTGGGGTCGATCGAGAGCGCAGCCCGCGAAGCCGCGGATTGGATGTCGCGAGGATGAGAGGAAGACGGGCGGGGAAGCGAATTTGCACTATCTGGGAAATTGAGCATTGCGGAGTCGCCCTTCAAGCAAAGGGCAGCCGCGTCATAGGCCCGAGCGGCCATGTGTGGAGTCTCATATGATCCCAGCCATATCCTGCTTTTCTTCCTCGGCTCCCTAATTTCAGAAACCCATTTCCCCCAACTGCGACGACGCACTCCTCTATACTTCAACTCCTTTTCCTCATTGGAAGTCCCACTTCCAGTCTCGCACACTGAATTCATAGAAATCAACTATTAGCTTACGCTGCAGTTATGTATTGAAACAGCCGGAGAAATAAAGGTTTCATGAAAGCCATTAATATAATAAAAGATTTTGTCGCTGTTAATGAGCACAGCTGGATCGCAGGTTTTTGCCAGTACATTCATCTCAACTCCTGCGACCGGAAAGAGTTTTTACATGAAAAGTCCCAACTCCAACTAATCCACAATTCACAAACGTGTGTTTTTTTTTTTGGCACTAAATTAAAAAAGTTCAAGGCGAATCGAATGTTCGTATTGACATTTTACCCGCTGGCACACGACGCGTGACGGTCAAGAACTTGACGGTTTCAACCAATGGGTAAAACCGTCATTTCGCATTCAACGCGTAAAGGAATCGCATGGCAGGCTGGCTGGAATCTACTAATTTATTATTATTTGATTTTACGTTCAGTGAGATGTGCTCCACTTTATTTCACTAGCGGTACTCTGAAATGTCCGGGAAAATCACCAGTTGGTCCTTCGCATTATTTTCTTCCCTTGGAGAGAGACTTTAATTTAATAATGATTCGTTATTTATTACTTTAAAACTAAAAGTAATATATTTTACTTTGGTTATGTTTCCTAGTGATTGTGTATTATATATTAATAAGTTGATTAAGTTACTCTTATAGACTACCTATTATTGCCTAACAAGTGTTTATAACTCATTTACATCATTTCAAATAAAACTATGTTTCCAAAAAGTGTCTCTCATAGATTAAAAAATCAAAATTATTATAATTTTTAATATGTATGTTTTTTTTTTTAATGTATTATCTTAACGATTCAAAGCATCTATAATTTTTTTAAAATAAAATTACGAGATTTTAATTTGATCTATATTTTTTGATTTTAAAGTGTTAACATATTTGATGTTGTATTTATTTATTAGAAATCATGAACATACGAAGATTTTATATGTTTAAGGTTAATTTTAAGAGGTTTTATTGGATAACCTATTAGAAATATTTGTGGAATATAGGGAAATTTGAATCGCAGTTGTGGTAAATTTTTCATGGATGATGACAAATCTATGATGATTCTGAAGGAGTGAAAACAAGCATTTTTTTCCCGTACAATGATTTTGTTGCACCAAAAGACAGATGTCGAACGAAACCACTAAAAGGCTACACCGAACATGGCGAACCGAACAATTGTTTCGAATAGATATGTCAAATGACTGTGTTGGGTGACTGCATCGAATGACTCCACATAATGGTTGCACTGAATGGCAAGCATCGAATGGTTGTGCCAAGCGACGAGCTGATTTGACTGTGTCAAACAACAAAGTCGGGCCAAGCTGCTAGGTGACTAGTGCAATCGGTCTACTATCTGGTTGCTCGGTTGCCTCCCTAGTCCTATAAATACACCCTCTGCCCTCATTTTAAACATTTTGCACATTAGATTTCTCATCCCCCTTCAGCCCCACCCACAACAATTCTTTATGGTAAGAAAACACGTTTTGAAGAAATTTCCAAGCCCATACATTTTGAAGATCATACAACATCCAGATGCGTACATGATATAATGATTAGATTTCAAAATGCAGCTTTGATGCTCTGTTGTAGATTTACCTGGGTATATCTTAGAGAAATAGGAAGTTCACATTGTTTAAGGAAAGCTTTTTGAATATGAAGATAATTGAAATTTACAAGGGGTTTATAAGTGGAACTTTGATTCTATGTGTCAAGAGTTATAAAAAATGATGGTGCTTCTTCTATAAGTATTGTCATTATTTTAGACAAGCTGATATGAAAAAAAATTAAATTAGGATTTAGTCAAGCTGCCTCTGGTAACCAATGTCATCAATCCATTAGATAACACCAGAATTCATCTAGAATCATGTAATCTAGCCAAAAGAATGGTTGAAATTCTCTATTGTGAAGATGTGAGACACGATTTAGATGATAGGGACAATGAACAACAATAGATGGTAATTGAACATGTCAAAAGTCATCCACATTTACTAAAGATCCTTCAAATTGATGAATATATTACAAGGATGGAGCAACGATCAGTCAATAAAAAAAATGAAACCTTTGATGACATAGAGATTGAATTATTGCATGGAATTCAACATTAATGACCACCATATAGAAAGCCAAACTAAGATGATGAATTCAAAGAGAACTCTCCGTACGTGGTAATATTTAGTGAATAGATATTTATGTTGATGCATCAATCATCATAAGTGATCTTGGGAGAGCATTTTATGTAATAAATCAATCTCATCCTTACAAATTTAATACCAAATGCACCAGTGTTTTAACAAGCCTCAATTCAACAAATCCATTGTAGACTATATCTGTGATGAACAAATTACAATTGAAGGTTCAATATGCTACAAGCTAAGGGAATCTAAGATGCCCTATGTTGTAGTCTGTAAGTTTAGGGTTTAATTTATTTCAACCCTCGATAGTGAGAATTGACATTTTCAGTATCCTTCATTCCCTAAACTTGTAGCATATTGAACCTTCAGTTACAATCTACACATCACAGATATAGTCTACAATGGATTTTTTGACTTGAGGCTTGCCACAACACTACTGCATTTGGTATTAAATTTGTGAGGATGAGATCAATTTTCTGTATAAAATTCTCTCCCAAGATTAGTTGTGATGATTGATGCATCAACATAAATATCCATTGACTGAATATTACCACATACTAAGAGTTATCTCTCAATTCCTCATCTTGGTTTGGCTCTCTATATAGTGGTCACTAATCCTTAATTGCATGCAACAATTCAATCTTTATGTCATCAAGGGTTTCATGTTTTTTATTAAATGATCATTGTTCCGTCATTGTAGTATATTCATCAATCTGAAGGACCTTTAGAAAATGTGGATGACTTTTGACATGTTTAATTGCCATCTCTTGTTGTTCATTATCCCTGTCATCTAAATCATGCCCCACATATTCATAACCGACATTCTCAACCATTTTTTCGGCTAGATCATATGATTTTAGATGAGTTTTGGTGTTATCCAATGGATCCATGACATGGTTACCAAAGGCATCTTGACCAGTTCTTGATTTAATATTTTTCTTATCAACTTGTTTAAAATAAAGGCAATACTTGTAGAAGAAGCACCATCATTTTTGCTAACCCTTGACACATGAAATCTAAATTCCCCTTATAAACCCTTGAAAATTTTATTTCTCTTTATATTCATAAATCTCTCCTTTAACAACATGTGAACTTCCTATTTATATAGGATAGCTAGGCAGATTTAAAGGTGCACATGCAATGCTTTTTTTATCCCTAATACCATTGAAAGTCAATTTGATATCCTTAAACAGGTGAGGTAAATTTAATGGTTTTATATCTTTCAAGGTTTCAACCTTGGTTTCCTTATTATTTTGAATCTTGGTAGGGTTTGGGAATCTAGTCCTTTACTTTTTTATTTTCCTTTCTTCTTCTCGTGCCCTTAACTCCTTTGAATGTTCTTGTAGTTCCATTCGGCACTATCATTCACTTTGTCATTCAACACTTCCATTTAGTGCTATCAGAGGTATTGTTGTTCGGTACCATCATTTGGCTCCTCTGATCGGCATTGTTGGTGTTCACTATTAGATATCATCATCTAGTTCATTGGTTCAGGTTTTACTGGTTGCCTTGTTTGAAATCAGGGGCTAAGGGTGGTTGTACTATGTGTGTGTGTGTGGAGAATTAAAGGGTAATCTAAGATATTACTGTAAATGACTGGTGAGCTGACCCAAAAAGTAATTTATATTCCTAAATTTTTGATAATTCAAACCCATCTACCAATCCTAAAAAATTATCAAACACAATTTAAATTTTTGAATATTTATGAATTAACAAATATTCACCACTAAAATTTACCATGTATATGTTACCATTCATATCTACACCATAAATATTTATTCTTCATAAAATTTTGTAGTATCTCTTTTCAAAATATTTTATTTCAAATATACATATAATAAATGATTATATGAAGATGGTAAATTATGTTTTTCCTTGCCATCTTTGCACTTCATGTGGTTTAATAGGCAAAGTTACTAGCATCATTTGGTGGAGGTTTTTCCAATACATGTCAACTACACTTAAAGTAAAGAAAATGGTTGGTGTTTAAATTTGATGTCATAGGTCAGTTAATTCTACATAACACTTTACATAATAAGAACATGTGCCCTGTAATGTAATTCCATAACACATCAAGTGATCAACAAGATAAAATTATACAATGTTATCCATTCTTTCATGTAATTCAATTATTTTAATGTGTGAGCTAACCCCAAAAGTAATTTATATTCTTAAATTTTTGATAATTCAAACCCATGTACCAATCCTAAAAAATTACCAAACACAAAATTTAAAAATTTGAATATTTATGAATTAACAAATATTCACCACTAAAATTTACCATGTATATGTTACCATTCATATCTACACCATAAATATTTATTCTTCATAAAATTTTTTAGTATCTCTTTTCAAAATATTTTATTTCAAATATACATAAAATAAATGATTATATGAAGATGGTAAATTATGTTTTTCCTTGCCATCTTTGCACTTCATGTGGTTTAATAGGCAAAGTTACTAGCATCACTTGGTGGAGGTTTTTCCAATACATGTCGACTACACTTACAGTAAAGAAAATGGTTGGTGTTTAAATTTGATGTCATAGGTTAGTTAATTCTACATGACACTTTAAATAATAAGAACATGTGCGCTGTAATGTAATTCCATAACACATCAAGTGATCAACAAGATAAAATTATACAATATTATCCTTTCTTTCATGTAATTCAATTATTTTAATGGGTAATTTTCAAATAATTTTATTTATAAATGTTAATAAAAAAATTGAGCTTAATTTTGCATGATCTTGTTTATCATAAGACACAAAGTGGGGGGTGTGTTCCAAACTAATTATCTCAATAATGTATCATATGCTACACATGTTCATGTAGACGTAATCTCTTTATTATTGATTATAACTAGTCACACCTTGTAGTAGTGAATTTAGTCAAGAAATCAATGTTTGATATGTGTGTGTGTGTGTGTGTGTGTGTGTGTGTGTGTGTGTGTGTGTGTATATATATATATATATATATATATATATATATATATATATATAGTGTGTGTGTGTGTGTGTGTGTGTGTGTGTGTGTGTGTGTGTGTGTGTGTTTGGTAGGGTGATTTAACACTAATATAAATATTAATTAAATGACATGGGATAGATCTAACATAAACAAAAATTCTAATAATAGAACTTATAATTTAAGAATGTGTTGAAATAATATATATATATATATATATATATATATATATATATATATATATATATATATATATATATATAGTGTGTGTGTGTGTGTGTGTGTGTGTGTGTGTGTGTGTGTGTGTGTGTGTGTGTGTGTGTGTGTGTGTGTGTGTGTGTTTGGTAGGGTGATTTAACACTAATATAAATATTAATTAAATGACATGGGATAGATCTAACATAAACAAAAATTCTAATAATAGAACTTATAATTTAAGAATGTGTTGAAATAATATATATATATATATATATATATATATATATATATATATATATATATATATATATATATATATATATATATATATATATATATATAGTGTGTGTGTGTGTGTGTGTGTGTGTGTGTGTGTTTGGTAGGGTGATTTAACACTAATATAAATATTAATTAAATGACATGGGATAGATCTAACATAAACAAAAATTCTAATAATAGAACTTATAATTTAAAAATGTGTTGAAATAGTTCTCAAACATAAACAAAATTATTTGACAAGCAATGGATGAAGAAAAGTAGTGAAAGTGATGAAATGAACACACTTGGGAAGAATATTAGGAGAGAGTGCAATAGTGTTATGAAAGTGATGATGAATTATTGTGTGAAATTAGTAAGTCTAAGTGTTAAATAATAAATCCAACACCTTTATTCCTACCACTAAGTGTGCCTTTAAAAAATTAAATCATTGAATCTACCCTACGTCTATTGCCACCAAATGTTATTAGCTATAATAAATATGTGTTATGATATGTTTTGGATTATGATTTTTATTATGTAGGGGAATTTATTGATGCCGTACAGTGTTGCGTCTTAGGATTTTTTAATTCTTTTTCCAAATTCCTAGTTTTATGTCTTATTTACCCTATTGACCTAAGTCACCAAAAGCAGCCAAATAGAGAACACCAAAAGGGTTATGGGTTAAGAAATCACAAGGGAGTTGTAGCTACATATCCAAATTATTGGAATTATTTATAATGTAGGTCACAACAAAAAATGCTAAGGGCCACACACAAGGGGCATAAATATGTCTTAAATAAGGGAATTATTAGATGTCACATCAAAAGGGTCAAGGGACATAAAGATGCCAAAAATAATGCCAAAGGGATACATACAATAGACAAGCAAACAATAACCTATCATGGAAAAAAGTAACACCATCAATGGAGTATAGAATAAGGAACTAGTCTATACTATCCATATATATCAATGTCACATCATACCTTAATAGCATATTCATATAGCATTGTGTAAGATATGAGTAACTAAAAATACATGTGTAAGCGAACTAGGTATTTGAGCATGGTATAAAGTCATAGACATATATAACACATAATAATGAAACCTTGGGAACAATATTTCCTCAGAATTGACATGGCCTCTAGGTTAAGGAAAGTAAAATATTGTATGTCCATTTTTAACTTGTACATCATGTATCATACTCAAATACTGTGA
This sequence comes from Torreya grandis, assembly GCA_037957365.1. Classification (NCBI taxonomy): domain Eukaryota; kingdom Viridiplantae; phylum Streptophyta; class Pinopsida; order Cupressales; family Taxaceae; genus Torreya; species Torreya grandis. The sequence goes on from JARHVA010002305.1 coordinate 2,194,474, forward strand.
AATGCATGCGTACAAAAAGAATATGCCATCTACCAAACATGTGAAAAATAACATTTGTAAATAGTGTAATCTAGAAAAAATGTCATGCTTAAGTCCTAATTTTAGATTTTTTGAATATTTGAATGTTTTTATATTTTTTGATTATTTGAACTATTTATATTATTTGAATATTTTAAACTATGTAATATTGACACAAGTGTATGATGTTCCTAGGGTTCCTCATGTTTTCATTCTAGTGTAGGTAAACCATAAGATCTTATACCCACCTTCTTTGTAACCACAAATAGGCCCAATCAATTAGGCTTAAATTTTCCTTTGTTCTATTGATCTAAATTAGTGCTCTTTTAGTTTGCTTTTAATTCTCAGTATCCAACTTGAAATTCATGGTTGTAAAAATTCATGCCATATGCTCTTTTGATACGATTATGGTAGAATTTAAGATGTTCATTAGCTTGTATGCACCCATCATCCAATGTTTCTAATTAATGTAATAATTTGTCCCAATATTCATTATCTTTGATGATTTATTTCAAATAAACCCACAAATATGGTACCTTGAGCTCTAAGGATAATACTGCTTCCATTACATAAATAAGAAAGTAATGTGTAGGCTTGGTTGGTGTATGGACACTTGTTTGGTATGTTTAGAGTGCATAAATATTTTTATTGTGCTAGTATTCACCATTATTATTGACTATTTTCTTAATATATTTTCTATTGCTTTATTTTTTTCTTCTACACATCCATTTTATTATGGATAATATGGTGTAGAGAGCGTGTGATAGATCTTGTATTTAACATAAAATCTCTTTATTGATTTATTATTGAATGAAGATATGTTATGTGTGAAAATGGTGGATGGTTGTCCAAATTGTGAAATGATATTTTTCATTAAAATTTTACATTTATTTTCACTTGTAATTGATGATAATGATACAGATTCTACTCATTTTGTGAAGTACTATGCTGATGTAAGAATGAATTTGTGGCCCTTTGATGATTCTTGATTTTTATTAAGATATTGTAAAAGTCCCAAGGGGATAACACCCATGTTGAAACTATAAATTGTAATTCTTGTGATGGATCATGATTTAAATTATTATTTTACCTTATTTTAGATTGAGATGAGTTACTTAATATAATTAGGATATAAACTAGAAATGTAATTAAAATAATAGATTTGACATTTAAGCATACATATAAGAGCAATATTTAGGAAATGATTGTAATGATTTTAAAAAGGGATAAGTACTTAGATTTTTTTGGTGAATATCTAACTATACTTGGGAATTGAAAATCAATATAAATTAGGCCTATGGTTTGTTCAATTTTGGAATTGATTATCTATCTACTCAAGGTCGTTATGTCGATCTAGATCAATATTGTTGGTTGATATTAACCTATTGGTCAATAATGATTTGTGGAGAAGTAAGGAATAGTTACTAAATGGTCACCTATGCCTATCTTTGTATGATTTATATATTCAATATAAAACCTTGATGATGCACACAACTTCAAAAATTAGTCTCTTTTTCCTTAAAACCCTAATTGTGCTTGTGAGAGCTAAAAACTTACAAATACTAGGAAATTATAATTGGCTAAGTTGAACGTAATAACCCATATTTTATGATTAAACACTAACTAAATTTCCAATACTCTGAAGAGGAAAATCAATCCACATGTATTTCTCCAAAATAGTGTGATTGTGAAATTATAGTCCTTCGCTATATGTATGAAGCTAATGATTTGACTTTGATACTTGAAAATGCTTGATTTGAATTGGATTTAATATGCTTCAAACTTGGCTTATGACTTGTCATTTTAACATATTCACAAATTGGAAAGAAAATGGATGATTTTCTTAATATGAAATAGTGTATACATGTTTTCTAGATAAGTGCTAAGTCAATTTTAATTGAGACCTTCATATGTTGATATATGAGTTTGATTGGGTAATTTATCATGCCACCAACATGCTAAGAAAATATGCCAAACCTAAGGTGAGATTTGATTTTGAAAAATAGTCATTGCTAGGAGTGGGTTAGGATTGACTAGATCAAGTAAAAATTGATTGGTGATATCTGGTAGATCTGATATGTGTATATGTAGATTGAACTCAAGATTTTGTAGATCTTTTCAAATAATATTTATATGGTTTGAAATAGAAAATGAATTTTATTTAAGGGTGTAATATTAGATTAAAATGGTTGACTCATAATATACCATGCAAATATGAAAGAATGACATGTTAGGACCTTGTTTATGTATTAATGTCATGTGTGGTAACTTTATGTCAATTATTGTCAAGTATCAAAGATAATTTTTTTGTATCTAAAAATGACCCTATTTTATTATAATAATAGATTTGATAGAGTAAAAGCATAAAATTTACTTAAATGTGTTCAACACACTCTATCTTTGGCATGAAGCTCCAATTGTGAAGGTCACTCAATACTTAATTCTATAATCATGTGTGGTCAATGCCCACAGATTGACGATTTTAAACTAAAATTGAATTTTTGAAAGAACAAGTTTAAGAGTACACACATGTGTTGGTAAAAAATGTATGCATCATAATTTGCTTATCTATTTGGCTTGCTAATTAAGTTAATAATTATGCCTAATGATTTGCTAATTAATCCCTTTCATCATTATTTCATCTAACATTTCCTATTCCCCCTAGTCAATAGTATAGCCCCCTTCATATATTTTATTATATATGGTAGTTTTTACACATCCCAAAAAATATTAATCCCTTTATTACATCACTTATTAACATCCAATTTATCTTAAAATCCCCATTAAACCCACCTGTAAATTTTAAATTCACAAAAAAACCAGCCTATCCCTAGCCTTTCCTAAAAGTCTACCCCCTACTCCTCACATAACCCTTCTTCTAATATATTATATTCTTCCCCTAATAATCATTAAATTTTCTAATGGAATATAGAACTTTCCACCACCCTTATCCTTCTTTAAAGAGTTCCATATCTAGATAATTCTAAGGAATTTTAAATTCCTTAGAATTCCCTCCTTTCTCTCTAGATTTTCCTTCTCTAGAGGATTCTACTGAATTTTTAATTCATTGAAAAATATCCCTCATTACCTATTTAAATCCATGCTTCCCTCCATTCCAAATAATGAGATAAAATCCATTAGCATTCATACTAAAATATTCAATCAACTAAGTCTATTTATTTATCAATCAAACTATCAACTTAGTCCATTATCAAGCCAATCACATGGTGTCACAATACTATGTGTTTTCACCAAAAAAATCCATTCAATCAAGAGCAAGTGATCAAACATAATAAATTTGGAGTAGGATTGGCTATAAGAAGACATGATGCTTGTATAATTTCATTTTGAATTCATTTTTGTTTTCATTATGATATTGCTTGTTTAAAGTTTTAAATATTGTTGTTCTGAGTAAATTTTGATATAATTTTCATATATAAATGTCATTGCTCAAAATTTTCAAATCAAATTTGGTGAAGGGCATTACAAGTGGAAGGAGTAATGGTATTTCAAAGAATAAAGACACTCCTCAATGAATGTTAGTAAAATTATATTAGTGGACCAAAACCATGTTTTCCTTGTAATTTTATTGGTGATGATGGTTCCTTTTTGAAGCATTGGATAAACTTGTGTTTCCTTTCTAAAGCACATGGAGAGTTGGGGTGATTGTGCTATAAATTTATATAACAATGCAAGCTCTTGGATTGGGAAGAGGTCATTTAAACTCACATGAATGTGGAGATAAGCAGATAGTGTAATAATCTAAATAACTGTGGAGGTAAAGAGAGAACTACCAAACTAGGTTTTCTGAAATAAAATGAATCAACTAATGAATATGGCTTATATATTTAATTATTTAGTCTCAAAAAAGTTTTCTCAAATTTGATTCATGCAAATAAAAAAATTATTGAAAGGGAATGAATAATATTCATGCCCCCATCATTAATGTAGGTTTTAACTGTATAGTCCTTGAATCTAAAAATATTTATATGTGCATGAACTAATAGCATGCCCCCCGATTCTGCATAAAATGTTCAAATAACACTAAATAATTTAAAATAAAAAATGCTCAATTTTTTTTCTAAAGGACACACACACACACACACACACACACACACACACACACACACACACACACACACACACACACACACACACTTGATTTTTTTAATATTGTCATAAAATAATATGTTAGAATGTCTTAATATTTACAACATTTATAATATGGAAGTCTTTGGATGTGTAGGGATGGGGTAGTGGATATGGAGGAAGCTATAGAGCATGAGGATGATTTGGAGGATAAGAGACCTACAAGGTGATGTGTGAAGGAAGGATGTATAAGAGTAGGTTGTTTACCTTAGCTCATGTTCACCTAAGTACTTTATTATTCCTACCCATTTATGTGTGGATATTTCATTTATCATTTTTTAGATATTTTTAGATATTACATATTTTTATCTTAGGTATTATGGGGATAAGTTATAATTATTTTTATTATTTAGGGATTATTATTTTTAGTCTTAAGTTTGATCTCTAACTTGATATTTTAGTAAGGATTACCAACTTAACTGGGTCTCTTAGTTAGGATTGCCCACTTAGCTTGATTTCTTAGTTAGGATTGATCTTCCTTGCCTATATATGCCAGGTTCATTCATTGTATTTGATGAAACTTTACAGATATAGAGGATTTATCAAACAAAAAAATTTAGTGGCCTATATTTAAAAAAATTAGAGATCACTAGGAGAGTTGATTTCATAATAGTGGAAAATTAAGTTAGAAGGCATATAATAGTGTTGAAAAATCCAAAGCATCCTAGGCTCCAAACTCCAATAGGAATAACACTACGCAGTCATCCAATTGCACTATATTGGTTACATCTAGATTAATGTATGAAGTAGCCACTTGACTACACGATGTTAGTTACAGCTACTTCACTACACAATGTAACTTATCAACTGCACAATTCAATCATCCCACTAGATGATATAGTCACATGGTTACATCATGCCATTGTCCAAAGTTACATCATGTAGTTATCTGACTAGATGATGCAGTTAGATGACTACATACCATAGTCATTTGACTACATCTTAAAATTGTTTAACTATAGGTTGTAGTCACTTAATTATATCATCCAGTTATCTAACTACATCATCTAGTCTAATGATTACATGATTTAGTTGGATGACTACGTCATGTAGTTGGATGACTACTCATGTAGTCATCCAACTACATCATGCATATCCCTAATTGCATCATGTAGTCATCTTACTATAGGATGCATTCACCTAAATACATCATCTGATCATCCTCTACATATTGTATATGACCACCTACTTTATATAGCCCCCTCCAATCACCTATATAAGGTATCGACACTGTCATCTAAGACTTGATTGTAGTCACCCAACCATTGGTTGCAAAAGCTTGACAATAGATACCAACACTTGATATAGTTTAATGTACTCAAAGAGTGAATACTATCAGCATAGAAAGTTTAATACATTATATATAGTAGAAAATGGCCCTAGATTGGATTTCTTGGTATTGGTGACATATATTTATAAGATGAATTTTATTTTAAAATGTAGGTGAACCAACCCTTAAATTGAAATTTTACCTTAAAATTTGGGCAATCTTGCGCTGTTAACTACCCCACAAAATTTTCAAATGCTAAATTCAAAAAATAGAATATTGATGAATTGATGAATATTCATCACTAAAAGATCCCTTGATTTATTATTGTATGATCTATTTTTGTATAATAGATTGATATATTATTTGAGCAATGTATTAATGACTTTTATTGTGGTAATGGTTTATAGATTTGACCCTAAGTAAGAGTTTTATAAACTCTTTCATGGTATCAAAGTAGTCTCCAGCAACTATTACTCAACTCCTTAGCTTCTGTTTGCTAAGAATCTGGTATTCTCTTTCCTTACTAAGTAATCTTTTCTCTTTTATCCTCTTTGGATGGACTTGAGAATAAAGGTGTGAAATAAATTGTAGTTGTTTTTTTTTTGTGGGGGGGGGGGACTTCCCTTTTTGTGTGTGTTTTTTTAATTATTATAATTAAATTTTGGATATTATAGGAGTAAATCAAAGCTCCCCAATGTATCCATATTATCTAAGAAAGATATAATCTCCTCCAATTTCAACCTAGTTGGATATCATAAGCAAGATCTGCAAGTTATTTGTAAATTCATTTTTTATAAGAAATGACTATTCTTTTTTATATTGTGAAAAAAATGTAAATGATTATTTAGAAAAATTTATTGGTTTTGTGCCCCTTATTTTATAATTTATAGAACATTTTTAAATTTTTTATTTGACTAATAATTGTAAAAGTTATCATAGTTTTACTGATGAGTTTTTTTTTAAAAAAAAAATATAACTTTTCTTTCTTTAATTATGAGAATATTGTAAATGATAACTAAAAATAATTTCCGAGTTTTGTGTATCTTGTTTTCAAAATTTTATGAATTTTTAAAATTCTAAATTTCCTTATTAATTTTAAAATTTGTGGTAGTTTTATTGACTTTGACTAAAAAAACCTTGGGGTGAAATTTTTAAACGGACTTTTTATTTTTATAAAATAATATCTTTGGATGATTTTTTAATTATTTTTTATTAAAACTAATATTTTTTATTTAGGAGACAATGATATATTTGTTTATTTCTTGGTCATATAACTTTTTTTTTAAAATCTCATCTATTGAAGATTAGAGGGTAAAGCCTAGTTTGATAGGTGGCCAAACCCCCTCACAAGTAAACAAACTTTCTCCTTCATCGATTTCATCCTCTTTATTGTACTCTATCATGGATGTATTATCAACTGATCTTAACATCTCATTTTGTATTTGGTTTTTACTTATTGAAGATCATTGGTTGAGGTCCAATCTGACAAGTGATTAGATCCCTTCACAAAAACACATTATTACACTCATGATCATTTATATGTATATTTTTAGATGCATTTTTAGTAGATAAAAATGTTTTTCATTATTTAAGTATTTTTTTGTGTCACTTATGTTTTTGGTCCACATTGCTCCCTTGTTTTTGGAGTGACTCTCATGATTTGTGATGACTTCTTTGACAAATCGATAGTCTCCTTATTTGGAGCTATTCTAGGGTATATATTGTCTTCATTATTTTTATTTGATATTTTTTGGGAGATATTATACTTTCAATATATTAGAAAGTTCCATGGGGGGTTCACTTTTACACCATAATCTACCTTCATGTGTGTGTACCTTAGTTTGTGCACCCTTTACTATTTGAGTTTATAGTCTTTCGCATCACCACCATGACCTTTTTTTTAGATTTCTCCTTTATACATAGGTATCTTATTCATGCACTTTATTTACCAAAACCTATATGAATATTATTGTCTCACTGGCATTCTTGATGACTTTTTGTGTAGTGACACTTATGTGGTATCACCACTAGTCTTTATACTCACTTCTCACCATTTTTTAGTTCACTTATTTGTATACTTTTATCTATATATTCTCCTAATTCATCATTAAGGGAGATTGTTTAGGCAATGCTTTCTTAGGTTCATCATTCTACTTAGCATTCTAGAGTGTAATGGTCATATTCAATGATCTTCGTATTCAACACAATTCTTACTTAGATTTAGTGGTTACAGTGACTCGACATCCATGTATTCCAGTAAGATGGATTGACATCCATCAAGAAACTTTTCTTCATATTACATCATTTTTTTGTAGAGATACCTCATCAGGCCTTGTTACTAGGACCCATTTCATTTCTTCTTCTTCTTCTTCTTCTCTCTCTCTCTCTCTCTCTCTCTCTCTCTCTCTCTCTCTCTCTCTCTCTCTCTCTTTTGTGGGAGGGGAGTTTTGTTTTCCCATGGATTTTATTCATTTCTTCACTTTATAAGAAATTTTTTCATAGATATATTTTACATGAGTACTTGATCAGGCCTTGTGCCAAAAGTCATATTTTGGATATTCCACTTTATTTTTGACCCCTAGCTTCATTTGAGGGGGGTCTTAGAGTAGCTTGTTTACCTTAGCTCATGTTTGCCTAGGTACTTTATTACTCCCATCCATTTATGTATATATTTTATTTATCTTATTTTATATATTATTAGATATTATATATTTATCTCTTAGATATTATGGAGATAATTTTTAGTTATTTCTATTCTTCAAGGATAGTTATATTTTAGTCCTAGCTTTGATCTCTAACTTGATCTCTTAATTATGAATGATCACTTAATTTGATTTCTTAATTAAGATTTATCACTTTGCTTGATCTCTTAGTCAAGATTGATCTTTGTTGCCTATATATATAAGGCTCATTTATTGTATTTGATGAAACTTTGGAGATATACAGGATTTATCATTATATGATCTATTTTTATATAATAAATTGAGATATTATTTGAGCAATGCATCAACCGCTTTTACTATGGTAATGGTTTGTAGATTTAACCCTAGGTGAGATTTTTCTAAACTTTTTCAAGATGCACATGGATAGGGAAATGGAAGCAATAGTGTACACAATCCTATAAACACTAAAGAATCATATTAAATTAAGAAAAAAAATAGTTTATTTTTCACCAATTACTTCTTTGGCATTTCATTTGTACTTCCTTGGCATTATAAGAATTTAATGGAGTACTGTATCTAGGTACACTTTATTTTCAACTGAATTTGATTTTAGGCTGTATTAATATGTTGTTTTGAGAATTATGCATGTCATGTAGAGTAAGATTAATCAACACTCACAAATTGGTTGTTATTAGTTGAACAACCAATCAATTTTTTTAAATATTTAATATTTTTTGGTATAGATTTATGTGATTGATTGAGAGTGTGGACCCCACTAATTTATGAATGTTGGTTAAGATTAGTCTATCGTGCATGATTGCATAGTTAGTCAAAGGGTGGTAGGTCAAATATTTAAGTTTTTTCAGAGTATTCCAAAGAATTATGCTCTCCCCTACGAATTATCATTTAATAACACCCTACAAATGAAATATCATTAGCTTCTAGGAATGTTCTACAAATAAAATATTATTAACTTACTATTGTTTCACATACTCTTCTCAAATATTGAGATAGAAAACCATATTCTATATTTGCCTAAATTATTGCTTTGATCATTATTTGTATTTTAGTACAACATAAAAATATTTGATGACAAGGATTTGAGATTGACATGGTTCCTAAATTTAATTTTCAGTAACTAAGGACATACATTTGTCAGATAGTTTTGTTGATTAAATTCCAAGACTTAATTTGATTATATTCAAATGAGGTTGAGACTATATATTTTTTAAATACTTTATATTACCTAATATTTATTATCATTTAGAATTGACCCATGCATATGTAAAGATAATATTTTTTTAAATTTAAAGGTACATTGTATTTTCAATAGCGAATTAGGCACAATTTATTTGGTAGCTATAGCATATATTTTATTTAATTTACTATATATTCTTACACACATCAAAGTGGGATAAAATATAAATATATTAAAATAGACTCTATATATTTATTATTTGTTAAGTTTCGTGATTTTAAAAAATTTATGTACTTATAGATGATTGATACAAATTAAGTGTGTTGAAATTTTTTATGGGTTTCTTCATGTCTCCCCATATTCTCTTTCCCCTCCTCTTTCTCTCTAAATATCCAAGTCGTAGAGTAGTTTTTTTTGTATGTTCTTAATACTCTAAAAATGTTTGGAGCTTTGTGGATGTTTTTGACAATTTTTGGTGGCGTTTATTGCTTATGGTCAACCTATCAATATGATCCATCATTTTTCAAAATTTAATCTATATTTTTCCAGTTTACAAGCCGATAAATAATTTAATTTTAGTTCAATTGTCTATAAATAAATAAGAATTGTATTTTACTTAAATATACATAAATTTATAAAATTCATTTATCATTCACATGAATCTATTAAGTACTTGTAAATTTTTTATAGAAAATAAATAAATCATAAACATATTTATTGAAACACATATATTTATGTTTAGACAAATATCTCGTGACACTAACTCACAAGCTATTAGAGCTACTCAATTTTTTTAATCTTAATATTTTGGATATTGTTACTATTTATAAACCTGACCAATATTGAGATGGCTTGAATATTCTTTGATTTGATGTAAACCTTTAAACTTATTTTATTTTTTCTTAATTTTTTTCTTTTATAAATGATATAAGAGCAAAGAAAACATTAAAAAATAAAATAAATAAAGATCAAGTTTAAGAGAACACATTGATCAAATTTCTTTTAAGACTTGTTTATATTTTATCTTGAGCTTAAAAAATGTTCTCATTAGAAAACACTAAAATGTTAATGCAGAAGTATCTTCATCTATTTTATATATTTTTTGAATTAGCTATTGTCATCTCTAATGAAACGTTTCTGCTTAAAATTAATAATAATTATTACCAAATCGCTTCCAACCTTAATTAATTGATTAAAACTATTTTCTAAAAATTATTTATTCTAATTAAATATTAATATTTTTATTTAGTTTAAAACACTAATTAATTAAAGAAAACTATTTTTAAGCTAATTAATTATAATTATGTATTGTTGTCCCTATTAAATATAAATATATTTATCTCCATTACCGTTGGAAGGTAAGATGTCAAAAAAGAAAAAGTAAGAAAAAAGAGGAAGAGATTACATTCTGGTTCCTCTCTGCGTTTTCTACCTCCAAACTCATTCTATTTAAATTTCTGTTAATTAAAGTCGGTTAAATCTCTCTTAAATGCCTACATCCAGGCCTAATTACAATAAAACTCGAGTCTGTTAGGCTTTACAATATGACATAAGCAATAACAGGCAACACCCACAACTTTGGGAATCCCAGAAACATTCTCTCACCCATATATAATGGTGACAAATCCAAATCCCAGTTAGCGTGGCTGAAACAACCGATCAGGGTTGCTGATGGATACTAGAAACCTATTTTTAGTCACTCAATCACTCCACAGGGAGTAGACTGGCTCGATCGATTCACTCTCATCCTCGTATCCCTGAATTTCATCAGCCACGCGAGGGGGAGTTAGGAGGAGAGCCTCCGCCAAATTCATCACCATGTTCGGCGACTCCACCCTCAATTCGGCAACAGGATCCACTCCGCCTTTTGATTCGATTGCGCCACAGGATTGCTCTTCAAGATTTATGCCTTCAATGCTGGATTCGGACCGTATAACTTGTCGATTAATTTCTTCTGATTGAAGTTCAGGCGGATTCGAAGATGAACTGGGGGTTGCCGAACTCCGGCTGTGCGCATTCGATGGCGGAGGAGAAAATGCAAGTAATCTGCGCGGATCGAATTCTCGCGCAGCCTTCGAAGCCGCGGATTGGATGTCTCGAGGATCCAAGGAAGACGGGCGGGGAAGTGTATGTGAGCTCTCCGGGAAGTTGAGCTGTGCGTACTCGCCCTTCAACCAGAGAGCAGCCGCGTCATATGCCCGAGCTGCCATTTGTGGACTGTCATATGACCCAAGCCATATCCTCCTTTTTTTCTTCGGCTCCCGAATTTCAGACACCCATTTCCCCCAACTCCGACGACGCACTCCTCTGTATTTCAACGGCGTCTTCTCTGGTAATTGATTACAAGCCTCGCTTCCTTCCTCACTTAACGAATTCATAGAAATCAATGCTTGGCTTATACTGCCGGATTAACAAGATTCCTGAACGCCATTAATATAATGAAGTCCTTACGGCTAAGTAACGATGACAGCTGGATCGCAGGGTATATTTCCAGTACGCCCCACGTATCTCTATCACTGCCTACATCCAACGAAAATGCAAAACCGATTAATTATTATTATCAGAAATCGAATTAATGTGCAACGAGTTTTAATTTTTGCGTTGCAGGCAACAGATTTCAGAAGTTGTTGGCCAATCGAATGCTCGTAATTAACACACGCATACAACGCGTGACGGTTTAGAATTTGGCGGTTTCAAAGCCTTAACAGTGGTGAAAGCGCAGTGTTACAGTACAACGCGGAAATGGCTCGCCTGGCATGAACTGGATAATATGGTCCACCGTCTTAGAGGACGACTTTAATATGTCCCAAATGATCTAAGCGTTTGCTGACGCATTTAATAACTCGTACAAGGGGAATTTTTTTAACTATAAATATATATTATATACCCAACATTCTAAATACCAGTTTCGTCTTAGGTATTTTTTAATCTTGTGGTCATTATCTTTATCACATTCCTTTTCATATCTTGAATATTTAATCAATACTTTTTTCTTTGGAGTTATTTAAAAGGTGTAAGTTATAATGGTAGGGATGTAATTTTTTGTTTTGATAATTTATGGTTTTGTAGAGTTATGTAATATAAATTTATAGTTGTATTTCACTCAAAATTTATCATTGTTGATAACGTTTAATTTTTTATGTATAATTTATTAAGCGACAATAATTTTATATTTTTGGTGGAGGTGATAGTAAAAAATGAGGTTGTATGGAGTGGCAATGCATTGTTGAGGGATAAGACGTTTTGAAATATTATTAAAATGAATATTATATTATTGTTTCTTATTATTTCATGCACAAAAGGTGAGATATGGGCAACAGTCATAGCTTTCGAGTGAGGTACGACTACTGATTTACACTCTTTTCCTTTACAAAACCTCGCTTTACCAAAAAATAAAATTACATTCAATTCGAAATAACTTACACCCTTGAATATGGCACTTGTGGCCTTCATAAAAGAATCTATAAAACTAGGGAAGTTCATAATTTGAGATACATTAGAATACCATAACACTTGGCGAGTGTATGTAGACACTGATGGGGATTTGAACCTAGGTCCAATAGACTACCCAAAATTGGCAGCGATTTTGGTCCTGTCAGCAATTTTACCTTTCCTCTATTCAATGAATAAAGAGAAGTGAGCACTACTATTAGAAAGAAAATGGTTGTTGTTAGTATTACTAAGAGTGATAATAAAAAAATATTGGAAATATTTGTATCCGTATCTATTTGTATATGCCATCCTCCATCGGTTGATTAGGTTATAGACGAGGCATCTTTCATTGAAGAAGCCTTTTCAATTTTTCATCTAATTAGTTTTAGAGTCATCTAATCATGTTTTAAATGTTAAAGTAATGAAAATTTTCAGTGAATTAGTTAAATAGACTAATCTAAATTGATATGTGGTGCATCTTTGTGTTTTAAGAGGAGACATTAGGTATTTAACATCTATTTTCATTAAGATGACACCTATTTCAATGATGTATTAGGTAATTGAAATAGTTCAGTGGAAGTTATATATTTTATTGAAAGATGTGACATCTCATTGAAATTTACAAGTGTATCTGCCCAGGGTTCTTCAAATCTATCATCTAAAATACCCTATCATTTTCACTTGCCATCACCACCCAAATCACCTTGAAATATTTCACTTATTGTATGTTTTGTATGGATTTTACCTTCTCCACCAGTTTACCATTGTTCAAACTCACTATGAAATGAAATATCTCCTCCCTAGATGACAACTTGTTGTATGAGCACACAACCTCATTTTCCATTGTGAACATCCACCAAAAGTATTATATTATTGTTGGTTAATACTTCATGCACAAAATGTGAGAGGAGGTCAGTGACCATAGGTTTCAAGTAAGGTAAGATTGTCGATTTACACTTTTTCACTTTACAAACCCTTGTTTTACCTAAACATAAAATTACATCTGTTCTAGTGCAAATCTAACCTTTGGGGCAACTACTAATAACATATTGTTTAGTTTATTTAACACTTATCACAGACCCTGTCAACAAAATAATTTTTTCATTAAACCTTAAAATTTACTTCATGAAAGAATTCTTAATATTAGACAATACTAGTGATAAAATTTATTTTTCTAAAACTATTTTATGCATTGGAATCATTATAGAAATGACATACAAAAATGTAATATTATAATGTCTAAATTTTAATTCAAAGCTCATCATTCCAACTAGCCCACACTAAACAAGACTCCGTTGTGTGTTGCTCCTCCAAATGCCCCACCTACACGGTGTGCATGTTTTTCCACCTCCTTCCTCTCTACTTCCTCTATATACCCTCTCTAATCACTACACATTATGAGAGGAAGGGGTCAAATGTAGAGTATGGGCTCACCTAGTGAAGAAATGATTTTTCCATAGAGGATTGAAATGAGTACTATATAGAGTCCAAAAAATAAATTGTTAAATATTGCATCGACTGTAATGGAGCACAAATGATATTGCCAACCCTCAAATTTTCAATAACAAAGTGCAATTTTTTTTTGAGGAGACCAACTCCAAGGCTGTGAAAAATGATAGTTATGCCACTGATAAAATGAGTGATAATGGATTGCCAATGCCCATTTATGGATTGGCTATATGAAAGAAGAGTCTTTTCACTAATAGTTGTGATGTTTATCTATAAGAGGCCACCAAAATCATAAAATCATGCCTTCCATTATAGGATGGAAGAGATCCCAAGGTTGGTTATTATTTGTATTACTCAACCATTCCTTTCTTCTCAATTAAATCTTCTTTTGTATGTTCATTACCAGTTAGGTTTATAGGGTAAGTGCACGGAGGTGGAGGACAATTTTGTGGACATTTTTCATAATGCATACATAATATTGTATAATATATACATATTATAGTATGCATTATGCTTTATAGGATTGATAAATATGGAGCCTAGAACGTGTATGTCTTATAATGTGTGCACATTTTACCTACAAAAATTTGAATTGAAAAAAGTGTGGGAGTTTGAAATATTACATAACTAAAGTGTATACATGTGTTATGGTCCAATGAAAACATTGAAGGGGTAGAATGCAAAAAGGGGATGAATTAGAAGGTGAGGGTGTGATTTACTAAAATAAATGTTAAGTATAAATTGACATTTATATTCCTTATACTTTAAATTTATTTTAGTAAATATAATAAATTAGGGTCACTCTATATCTGATAGTGTTGATCTCACAACTCTATGCCTTACAACATGGGAGATAGTTTTTCAACGTCCAATATGTTCACTACTTAGGCATTTTCAATGATTCAGTATTTAACTTAGGGATTTTAAGGAATAAATTTTGCAATTGATATGTCCATTTTAGGTAAACATATAGTCATTATAGAGGTTTTTATGTCTTATGGATTTCTTGATGGTATGTTTAGGAGTCCTATGTTTGTCAAAATTAAATTTTGCAAACCACTCATTTTTAATTCAAGCTAAAGTGGTGTGATTGGAGAAACATAGGTCATATTGATGACCTGTGCACATCAAACAACCACTTTTTATTAATTTCATTTATTCATCATCCCTCCGTCATCCATAATCAATTCTTACTCATCATTATTATCCCTATTCACTCTCTTCTCATCCCTCACCATACATAATCATTCCCTCATTAACCCTCACCATCCCTCATCATCTCTAATCACTCTATTATAGTCCCTAATCACTTTGTCATTGACCCTCACCATCCATCATCATCCCTAATCAGTGCTTAATCATCCCTCATCATACCCTATCACACCCTCCTCATCCTTCATCATTGCTAATCAATCCTTAATTAAACCTCACCATCCCTTGTCATATCTAATCACTCCCTCATCATCCCTAATCACTCCCTCATTGACCCTTACCATTCCTAATCACTACTTCATCTTCCATCATCATCCCTAATAACTACCTCATTAATCCTCACCATTCCTCATCATACCTAATGACTCCCTAATTGTTCCTACTCATTCCCTCATCCTACCTTCTCATCCTTGATCACTCTATCTAATACTTGATCATGGGTGTAGTTACTTCCTACTTATACCTGATTGGCTTATGTTCCAAATATAATTTTTTCTCACTCAAATGAGGCCCACATAAACTCTTATTTCACTCATCCTATTTTAATCAAATAAGGAACTCAAATATATCATTTGATTGTCTAGTGGGATTAAAAGATCTATATTATGATACATGATCAAACTATAGGGAGAGTTTGTATCCATATCCCTATACTAGAATAAATAGGTAGGATAGTGAGCAAAGGGTGAGATGAAATTATATTCCTTACACACACACACACACACATATTGGGATTTGGGCATTTAAGAGTCATATTCCTAGAGTTTAGAATCCAAATTTATATCTATATAGATAAGGGTAATTGGAGACTAGTTGAGAAATCCAAACCTAACCCCATAGTTGACTTATCATTTACTCTATATGTCATTGAGAATATGTCCATAGTAAGCCAAATTGTCAGATAGATAGATAGGCTATCAATAATCTGGTAGAGTGTGTTTCCCTACCCAAATTGACATGTATCCATCTTGATCTATACCCAACTTGATATACAAAGGGAATGAATGAAATGTGCCTTAATCTAGTGTATTGGGCATGTCCTAGTGGGTCCTAAAAGCCAAACTAGGGCCTTGTTGTAATCTAAGTATTCCCCATTCTCCAATATAGTCTATCAAAGAATAGTATAGGAATGGGGGCCATACCATAGATATTTTGGGAATTTATAATTCACATGGTTATTTATAATTTACCATATGGTAAATAATTAATATGATTATTTAGTTGGTTAGTTGTATATATTATTATAACAAAAATATATCACAAATAGATTATAGGTTTAGGTTGGTGAGATGTTTTAGGGATATGATTCTCCCTATTTACAGGGAAGACATCTTGTATATATTTATATGTCCTAGATGATTTTATAATATTATGGATATTGTGTGGAATATAATACATTTGAGCTATTATTAATCTATGTATTATCCCAATCATTATCTAAAATAGTTCCTATTATGTATAATCTCCACTAATTCATAACATTGGAATCAAAGAGAAGCATTAGATATTGGTGGTCGTAACCCAAGATAGAGGATCTTATTATGGCAAAGTGGCTTGGGTAAATTCATTTGTGTGCAGTCAATTCATTTTAGCTAGTTGTTGGCAAGATTATTATCATCAAGTCGAGTAGTTTACATATTTATTATCCATGGTTGGTTTCTCTAGCCGTATGTCATTCCTATAGCCAAAAGACCATTAAATTAATAGTTTTTCCCTATTGGATGCATCCTCATACATCAATTCATATTTCTTCATAACACTCCACTAATTTATTCTGCATGTTATTTTCCATGAACTGCTGATGATCTCAATGGATCAATTCACTCTCCGATATTTTTATGTACCAATATTAATCTATGTGTACATTAGTATTGAGTCTCTACTTTATAGAGTTGATGTTTCATGGTTGACTATTCTTATTGTGAGCTCCCTTATTGAAACCTTGGGCAATTCTACATCTACACAACTTTTACCTTGCATAGTAGTTGGTTTTGGCTTTAAAAGGCATATTTTAATATCTATCACTAGAGATTAGGTTTTATAAACCTAAATTTGAATTTTTTATATTTTAATATTTAGACTATTCTTTTACTTACCTTTTTTTTTGTGAGAGTCTAAATTTTAGTATATAGTGGTTTATAAGTGTATAGATTTATAAAAGAGATGCATTTATTTATAAAGAGTGTCCAAAAATCTATAGGTCTTTGGATATTTATTTTGTCTAGAGTTAAGCTTTTTAAATTTGGTTTATGCTAATAAAATAAATATGAGTCATTATCTATATTTGTCAAGTCATGTTATTAATATTATTTAGTTTTATGTATATTGTCAAAAACTCAAAAGTGTCAAAATCTTGTTTTATGTAGTCAAAAATGTTAAATTATTTTTAATGATTAATTATTCATGTGTCATTATTTTTAAAAAGTTGTTTATGTCATTTGGTCTTTGAATTCAAATTTATACCCCTTATTTTAATAGATGCATTTTTAGGTGAACCCAATGTCTATATGAGTATCAATCTTATGGGGGGGGGACCATATTCCATTTAAAATGACATGTATATGAGATTTAAATCTTCATTAGTTGAGTAAGAAACTTCCTTTGAAGGGATTTAGAGAAAACAAAGGAATGAGGCTTTCAAAGCCTCTCATCAGTCACCAATGATGAGTTAAATATGATTTGGTGGCATTTGTTTTAGTTGTGAGGTGTGGTAGTTCCATTTTTTTATTGTGTTTTGTAATAAGAATAAAATTTCATTTTTGTTCACTTGAATATATGATCTATCCTTATGTAAGCCCTTGATGTAAGAACATATTAGAGTTCTAATCAAGAATTACTGTAACACTCATGGATCTTAAAAAGGTTAGTGGTGATCCAAAAAAATACATGAGGTGAATAGGTTGAAGGGCCCCTATTCATGTCTAGGTTTGTGGTAAACCTTTTGAAAACCATGGAAGGTTCTCAAGGAGTGAATTTCATTTTAGATCAATATCATGAGGTTAATATCATTAGTGGCATGTTGTAGTTTGAGAATGAGACATGTTCTACTCTGTAAAAACTAAGGAGGGGGGAATGTTGGGAATTTAGTATTCACATGGTTATTTATAAGTTACCATATGGTAAATAGTTAATATGGTGATATGGTTACTTATTTGGTTAGTTGTATATATTGTTATAACAATAATATATCACAAATAGATTATAGGTTTAGGTTGGTGGGATTTTTGAGGTATATAATTCTCCCTATTTATAGGTAATACATTTCCTATATATTTTTATGTCCTAGATGATTTTTTTAATAGTGTGGATAGTGTGTGGAATATAATATATCTGAGCTATTATTATTATTATTCTATGTACTATCTCAATCATTATATAAATTAGCTCCTTCTATGTATAATATCCACTAATTCATAATAATATATATGGGGGGTACCATTCTAGAGTTCTTACACCAATATCAAACTTTCTCTACCCATTAAGGAAATGTAAACTTTCTCTACCTAATTCATCTATGCCAAGGAGAAAGGCAAGGGAAGCTTTCCTTTTTGATATTTGGCTTTACTTCACCTAATAACATATCAAGGGAAGAGTATATTATTGATGGATAACAAGGGAGTAAGGCATAACTATCAAGGCATGTTTTCCTTCTTAGTATCTAGCTTTGTTTTGCTCTATATTAAGGCATGGCTATCAATGAAAGCATACTTTCTGATAGATAGCTTTGTTCTTACCCTACCTATTTATCTATGTCCTACTTGCTAAGGCAAGGGAGGATTCCATCATGATATATAAATTTTTTCTTGTAATACCTACTTTCCATTTTTAGAATATACTTTTATCTATGAAGGGAAGCTTTCTTATTGATCTATAGTTTACATATATTCTTTCCTACCTACATAGTTATGCCCTACCTACTTATATTCTATTCTTGGCAAGGGAAGCTTGCTTCCCAATAGATATAATGAGAAATGAAGTTTTGAATCATGTTATGTATGTAATAGATATATACCATTGAATATGCCCTACCTACTCTACCTAATTGAGTATGCCCTACCCAATTGAATATGTAAGAGATGGAATGACTATGCATGATGAGGGTCGATGAAGGAGTGATTAGGGAAAAATAAGGATGAGAAGGGAATGATTAAGGACAATGAGTGAAAATGAAAAAGTATTGAAACACACACACACACACACACACACACACACACACACACACACACACACACACACACACACACACACACACACACACACACACACGTGTGTGCATGTGTGCATGCATGTACACACACACATGCATGCACACACGCACGCACGCACGCACGTACATGCACATGAACACACACACACACAGACACGCACATACACACACACACACGCACACACACAGATACACACACACACGCGTGCACACACACACACACATGGGTTAATATATATTATTTGGGTGACCTTATCTACCCCACATGTGCAAGAATGATTCATTACATTCCTTCCTATTGAATGGGTATGGAACACATGTTTCATATAAGGGGGAATTGACTGATCCATATATTGAAAGGAGAA
Organism: Torreya grandis; assembly: GCA_037957365.1. Taxonomy (NCBI): domain Eukaryota; kingdom Viridiplantae; phylum Streptophyta; class Pinopsida; order Cupressales; family Taxaceae; genus Torreya; species Torreya grandis. Next base: position 2,214,437 of record JARHVA010002305.1, read on the forward strand.
GGGGCATTCTAGCCTATATAGATAAATATGGACTAGGGATGATTGAGCAAAAGAAAAAATTCATTGCATCCTCCATAAAGTATTGGAGGGAGGGATTAGGGATGATGAGAGATGATGAAAGACTAATTAAGGATGATGAGGGTTGATGAAGGAGTGATTATATATAATGAGGGACAATGAGGGAGTGATTAAGGATGATGAGGGATGATGAAAAATTATTTAACTGTACCTATATATAAGGAGTAATATCTATTATCTAGGTGACCTTCTCTACCCCATGTGTGCAATACTAATTTTTTCCATTCCTTATGATTGAATGGGTAGTGGAACACATGTTCATAGTTAGGAAAAAATAGAATGAATTTGAATCCCTTATTATCCCTAATCACTCCCTCAATGTCCCTCATTGTCTCTAATCACTCCTTCATTAGCCCTCATAGATAAGTAGGTAGGGCATAAATAATTAGGTAGATAAGAATATATGCAAGATATAGATTAGGAAACAAGCTTCCCTTGATAGCCAATAATATTTTCTAAAAAGGCAAGTAAGTAGGAAAATAATGAAGCTATAAATCAGGAATCAAGCTTCCCTTTCCTTATTGGGTAGGGCATACCTAAATAGGTAGGATAAGAACAAATCTATCTATTGAAAGACAAGCTTACCTTGATAGCCATGCCTTAATCGAAAAGCAAAGCAAAATACAATATCGAGAAGGAAAAATTCCATTAATAGCTCTATTTTACTCCCTTAATATCTATTGAGAAGGAAATATTCCATTGATATAATATTACGTGAAGTAAATCTAGATATCAAGAAGGCAAGATTCCCTTTTCTTACTCCTTGACATAGATGAATTAGGTAGTGAAAGATTCCATTTCCTTATCAGGGAGAGCAAGCTTGAGATCTGGTAGGGCCTACATAATGGTAAACCCCATATATCTATTGTGCCCCCTATTCTTATGCCATCCTTTGATATATTGTATTAGGGACTAGTGCATACTTAGAGTATGACAGGGCCCTAATTTAGCCTTTAGGTCCCACCAAGCCATGACTAAGATTTAATTAGACCCTCTCTAATATAATAGAATAAGGCATATGCCCTTTATTCCCTTCATAGACCAACTTGGGTATATATCAGACTGGGTATAGATCAAGTTGGGTTAGGCAACATACTCTAATCGATATCAAATTAGAAAATAATCTACCAGATTGGTGACCATATATTTTTCTATCTCACAATATAGTCTAATATAGACATACAAGTCTCAATGACATAAAATAAAACTATAAATCAAATATGGGGTTGTGATTAACATTCTCAACAAGTCTCCAGTCACCCTTATCTATATAGATATAAACTTTTATTCTCAACTTTGAGATTGAGATTCTTATATGCCTAAATCCCAATCTATATATGTAATTAATACTATTTCATCCCACCATTTTCTCTCTTGCTTGCCTATTTATTCTATCATGGGGATCTTGATGCACACACATTCTCTCTATCTTTAAATCCACCAAAAAATTCACTGATATCTTCAAGTTTCTTATTTGAGGTAAAAGGATGAGTGAGAAGAGTTTACTTGGGCCTTATTTGAGTGAGAAAAATTTAGAATTAGATTAGAATCGAATCAAGCAAAAGAATGAAGCCATTACACCCACCATCAAAGTATTGGAGGGATTGATTAATGACGATGAGGGATGAGAAGGGAGTGATTAGTGATGATGAGGGAGTCATTACAAATGATGAGAGATGGTGAGGTTTAATGAGGAAGTGATTAGGGATGATGAGGGAGTGATTAAGTTTATTGAGAGATGGTGATGGTAAATTAGAGAGTAATTATGGATGATGAGGGATGAGGAGGGAGTGATTATGGAGAATGAGGGATGAGGATGGAGTGATTAGGGATAATGATATATGATGAAGTGATTATGAATGATAAGGGATGCTAATGATTGATGGAGTGATTATAGATGATGAAAGACTGACTAATGATAATGGGGGATGGTTAGGGTAAATTAGGGGGTGATTAGGGATTATGAATGACAAGGATGGAGTGATTAGGGATGATGAATGATGATGAGGAAATGATTAGGGATGAGGGAGGGATGATGAACAAGTGAAATCAACACAAAGTGGTCATTTGATGTGCATAGGTCATTAATGTGACCTATGCTTCCCAAATCACACCACTTTGGCTTGACTTCAAAGTGAGTGGTTTTTAAACATCAATTTTTCCAAACCTAGGACTCCTATAGGTGTCAATAATTAATCTAGAATACATAAAAACCTCAAAAATGAGTATATGTTTACCAAAAATGGACAACAGTTGCAAAAGTTATGCCCTAATATACCTATGTTAAATCTTGAATCACTAAAAATGCATAATTACTAATGATATTAGATTTTAAAAATTTATCTCCCACATCTTAAGACATGTAGTACTGAGACCAACTCTATCAGATGCATTATGACCCTAATTTATTTTATTCAATGAAATAAATTTAAAGTATAATAAATGTCAAATTATACTTAACATTTATTTTAGTAAAATTACCCCCTCTGCCCACTCACCCCCACCCCATATTCTAATTCATCCCTTTCTTGCATTCTACACCATCAATGCTTGTATTGGCCTATAGTGTGTATAAGCTTTAATTATTTGATATTTGAAGCCCTTTTCTAATAGATATTTGTTAATTTTTTTCATTATGAACATAATTTGTATGAATTATATTGTGTACATTCTATTTTATATTTACATTCAAAAATCAAGCCTTTCGACTTAGAAATGGCTTAGATTCCCAAGCCAAAGGCTTGGACCCATCAATACACAACTAAATCCAATATCTTTGACAAAAAATAAGAAAATTCAACTTACATCGCCAAATACACTATGAGTTTCAATGAACCATTTCATAAAATGATTAACAAGATGATGAAAACACTCTCTTCTTTCCAAATATATGTTTTTTTAAATTTTTGGACTATTTTAAGGTTTCTATCTATGTTGATTTATAACTATGTCTTTTTTAGGCCACTACATGCTGACAATATACATG
>JARHVA010002305.1:2222500-2237500 GCA_037957365.1 Torreya grandis
ACAATTGTGAAGGCCAAGCTCATAAATAGATGAAAGGTTAGGAAAAGTATAAAAAAGAGTCAAATGTATATGCACAAGTCATATATGTGAATCATAGATTAAAAATGACATTTTTATGTGTCTAATACTAAAAATATGTGTCTATAAATTCCTCCATTTTATTCTCGTATTGATAAAGATAGATAAAAATGATAAAGTAATAAAATTGATGTATTTAGGTATGATATGAATATCCAACTTACTCCATATAAAAAATTTCAATGAAACATATATAACTCAATGTTTACTCATAATATAATATTTTAAGCAACTTAGATAATTTAAATATTTTAAATTTAAAAATAAAATAAAAATTACTACAAGCTACCATTTGAAGTCATTAGAGAATGGGGTAATTATGCCCCATGGAGATTTTACTATTAAAATCATAGGTTGAGAAGAATATGATTCAAGCCTCATTTAGACACTAAGAATTGTAAGTAGTTGATAAAAGTAGAAACCTCAAATGTACCCATCATAGTATCATTTAAACTATTTTATTGGAACTTGTACCAATTTCATTTGGCAAGGTGGAGCCTCAAACTAAGCTCATATGTAAATCTAAAAAAAATTGAATCTATTTCTACATATGGATTTTATATTCAAATTAATTACATATTTACCTTATTTACCATCATATAAATAAAAAATACACACATGAACAACATGCATGCCCCAAATATGATCCATTTGTACTTCAATGTGAATAGAATTCTATTTAATCTATATGTCACTATGCCCCAATTTGATAATCTTACAAATATAATAAGTTGACCTTTGTAGTATAATAATAATGCTCAATATGATCTATGTAATTTTAAAATTATGTTCAATCTAATCCATATTGTGTCATGGAATCTATTACTTCATCAAAATATTGTAAAATGCCCTGCATATATGTGAATCTATCAATATGTCCCATTCTAAATATGTCCCAATCTAAATTATAATCCATCCCATGTGAATCATTTAAATCATGCAATGTGATCCAATATCTGATTTATCTAATTATCAAGGCTTGAATATCTATGAAAATCCCACTAGTATGCCCTCCCTTTTGAGGGGATGGATGTAGCCTAGTAATCACTCATCTCAAGATAAATGAGTTATATATAGCATGTTATATAGATAATATGTAAGCATGCAATACATATGTACTAACATGATTATATGATGTCATCATCATCATCATATATATATATATATATATATATATATATATATATATATATATATATATATATAATCATTCACACACATATGCAACACATATCCCAAGGCATACAAGTGTCATGTCAAGTGTGTGTGTGTGTGTGTAATAGGCACACATTAATAGTCATAAAAAAAAATGATCATTGTAGATAGAAGAAACTAGTAGTAGTCATACTTAAAGTCGATAATGTGAATCATGGAATACAAAATTAGTATAATAATTTGTGATATTAATATGACATCATTAGCTCAAAAATCACGTTGATACACATAAACATATGCACACAATGTCAAAATCATGACACACACAAGCATTAAAGACATGACTCGACTCTAACTCAATACTAACCTGACATAGAAAACATGGCCATGCCATGGACTAGAGGATCATTGACACAACTAATTCATGATGTGACAAAATACAATGAAGAAACTCATAGAAACATGCTAGAAAGGGGTGGATGTAAGTTAATTAGGGACAAAATAAGACATTTAAAAAATATAACACCACTTGAACTTTGAGTGAATTTTATAGAAAGTTGACAAAGAATTCTAGGATAATTTAGGAATATCAATTATGGAAATTTGCCTTTAGTTAATAAATATATAATTTAAAAAAAATATAAATATGAGATAAGTATGTAGAATTGATGCATTTCTAACAATGACATAGTAATTGTTTGTGAAAAATAACTAGGTTACATGTGTATGACCATAATTTTTGGAGTAACTTTTTTTTTAATGAAATCACATATATGGATAGATAAAATGTTCAATATTGTTGACAATATTATTTTGTTAATTTTTCAATTATCATATGTCCTTAAATTAATTTTAAAAGATAATCAAATTAGAAAATTGAAACCACAAGTGTATAAACATAAATATTTGACTTGAACTTCACACATACACACAAACCCACACCCACCCACCCACACACACATTTAAAAGCACAAACAATGATGTTTAGATCGTTGAGATATAAGTTATATATATTTTTTTCAAAAGTCAAAAATTTATTAAACTATTTGTAGTGATATATGCATGAACCATAATTAGGTATGTGAAGTAGAAATTAATAAATAATTGAAAATAATGATTTAACTTTAATTCTTTTAATAAATTTGAAAACTATGTTCTCATAATTACAAAATTATATATATTTGAAAAATAAATCTACATACTCAAATGTTTCCATGAAGATAAAACAAACATTCCAATTTATCAAAATTCATGTTGGTTTATATATGATAGGTTTTTGGAGTAGGTTCGAATCCTTTGAGCCTAAAATGAAGGAAATTTTTGAAAGAAATTTGTGATATTTAATTATTTTGTATTATAAGGTTGTCCATCCTTTATAAAAGGCACACATCATTTAGAGAAGGTTGCACACCCTTTGTAAAGGATGAAACCCATTTATAAAAGGCACACGCCCTTGGGGAAAAGGCACACCCTTATGGAAATGGTGTAGACCCTTCTTAGAAGGACAATTACACTTAACTGTATAGTGTCATTTCCAAATACTATTATAGATGGCATATGTGGTATTTAAAAGGATGTAAACCCTTTGTAGTTTCTTAATTTTTTCATAAAAAATCTCATCTCCACAATTTTTACTTTACCATTTCACATTTTATAAGCTTTAAACTAGTTTTTATAGCTATCAGTATAAAAAATATTCATTTAATTTTCCTCAATTATTATAAACTTATTAATTTTTGTTTGATTTTTATCCTATTTTTTATTTATAAGTGTAAACATGGATCATGGGGTTAGGTAGTTATTGTAAAATATTGATTAAGGATCTAACAAATGAAGAAATTGAAGTCAAGAGAGAAAATGATAGGTAGATAAAAGAACATCGATAAGAGATTCTAGACAATGTGAATGTACTTATATCATACCAAGTAATATTTAAATTGAAAATAACATGCCCATTTGCATGAAATTTAATTTGAATACATAGTTAAGTGACACGAGATATAATCAATCCTTGTTAACTGATGAAAATCAATATGTAGAGCATGTAACTAATGAATTTTTATTTATTAATTAAACATGGAGAAACCTAATATAATTAAACATCTATCTATAATTACTTTTTTGAGCATGATGATAATGAACATCATGTAGTGACCTAAATCGATCTCTATCTAAATGAAGAGGAATTTACTTACCATTTAGATTTTAATGTTAACATATGCTTGAATATCTCTTCTGTGATTGAAGTGAAAAAACCATTAAATTTAAGAAATAATTTAGATTCTATGACTACATGTCTAAGGATAACCTATCAAACACTAAGGTATTTGATTAAAATAGATGATAAAATATTAAAATCTATGCAAGATAAAATGTTTAAAAATATAATTAAATGCCAAACTCAAATTATACATGACCATTTATTTGAGAATAAAACCAATAGAAAATGATGCCAATAATTTTTTCAATTGATGAAAAAGTAAAAAATGTGCCATATGATGCATAATTTAGGGTTAAAAAAAGCATCCAAGAGGGAAGAAAAAATACAATAACAAATAATCTAAATAATGTATTTAATGAAATAGGTAATGAAACTCAAAATAAATATATAAATGTGTCAAAAAAAGTAATAAAAAATTCTATAATGAGTAATACAACATCTAGAGGCCAACTTTTAGTTAAACAAGTACAACCCTGAGTTTTGAATAAGAAAAATCTAATTAATACTGTAGGAAGAAGCATAAGACTTGATGACCCTTTTATCACAAATTAATTTTAATTTAGTCATAAAATCCCATTAAAATACAAGGTATTAGTTTAAGGAACAAGACATTTGATTGAAAAAATGGCATGACAACACAAGGGTCTCACCTAATATAAAATATGTTGTTAAAAGAAGAAAATGTTTAAAAGAACATGAGTTACACAAACAAAAAAAAAAAAAAAAAAAAAAAAAAAAAAAAAAAAAAAAATCTTGGACATGACCCAAACATAAATATATAATATATTTCTTGAAAATCTTAATGGACAATTGGTAATTATCCAAATTCCATTTGGGTTGTGCTAGTGTTTATAAGTTAAAATAAACCAAACATGCACTATGTGTTGTTATAGGATTCATGTTGATTTCTCTATATATTTTGATGACTTTTATCATATACATTGTAATTTATATACTAATAAGATTATTCATGAATGTATGGTGGATTGTACACGTAAAACATATAAATATCTAATCCCACTTCTTTTATGTTAAAGACCTAAGGGATAATTGTTTTGCGGCCAAATAATTTTTATATATAATATGTAACACTTGTGGTGGTTTGTCACATTTGAATAGTTGCAATACATGAGTAAATTTCACATGAATTTGGAACGTAGCTATTTGATTTTAAGAAGTAAAAATCTATAAATTATGCATTAAGTGATTGAAAAGAGTTATAAAGATGTAAGTTTTCTTTTTATCAAGGGTAAGGGGGAGGTTTTTTGTAAATAAGGACCTCATACCCTAGATGACAAGTAGTTAGATGGGGTCGAAAAACCCAAATACACCATAATTCTACCAAAAATAGCCAAAACAAAAAAAGGGGTTGTACCCAACCAAAAAATATCCAAAATACAACTAAAAGGAAATGAAACCTCCTACCCAAATAAAATTTATTAACTCCAAGAGCTAAACCAAGATGGGCCCAAACCATTTAGGCCTTGCTTCCTCCTTCCAAATGGTGTATGCTAGGACCACCAAGTTGAAGCAAATTGGATGATTTGGTTTCCATTTTTTTCTACTTTCTATGGACTTTAATCTAACCTCTATCATCCTTTAAAATTTTTGGAGAACAACTATTTCTAGAATACTCTTTAGGATTATACAATATCAGATCTGTATCCTTGTCATCTAATGTTTATCTTTAACACTTGAGGATATAATATTTCATACATTGGTTTTTTGGGGAGCCACATCAACATGTTTCTCCAAAACCCTTTCTATATCTTTTTCTTCCATATCTAAAAATTTATTTTTTATTAAGTCTCCAACCGACCAGTCTATGAACTCTTTCTTCACATCATTTAGATTTTATTCCTTCTTTGAAGACTTTACTTTAGATCCTTCAATATTTTTTCCCTCAAAGTTTTCTACTTCTATGGTCAAAAGATCGTTGATGGTATTTTTTGCAAGAATCAGCCAAATACCCTATATGAAAGCAATGCCTACGTCTGAAAGCTAAACCTTTATATTAAATATTTTGAACCCAAATCTAATTATTAACAATAAACTCTATATTTGTAGAGAGCTAAGAGTTCACATAAATATTGAACAAAATCCTTACATATATAACATGAAGAAATTCTATTGTAGATCCATCAATAAATAGCAATCCACCTAGGGCATTACCAATGAATTTAAAGCTATCCTTGGTCCAAAAGTATAAAGGTAGATAAGGAAGGTAGAACATGTGAGTTTTTAATGACACATCTATCTATATCACATTTCATTGTTGAATTAAAGAATAATATTATTTACCAATATTCAAGACACACAATAAGAAAAATGGTTAGATGATAAATTTAAGTTATGCAAGGATAGATTTCCACTTGATATTAGTGTTTCAGTGGTGGAATTTGGTGAAAAAAATACACATTACAAAATAAAAATCTGGGTTCAATATCAATACTATAATTCAATTCAGTTAGGAATTTAATGCATATTGCATTCATACAATCACTTGATGGCACATACGATAGGATAAATATTTTGAGTGAGTACCATTTTTATATGAGTGATGATAGATCATATTATCTATATTTCATCCAAGGTTAGTTTGAGATATTTTTTAGAAACATGAATGCAAGAGAAATCATGTCAAATACACACTACATTTGGTCAGACAATCTTGAAGGATAATTTAAGAATTATTGAATCTTTTACTAGTTAAGAAGGATGCATGAGAAGAGTTGGTTACACCATTTATAGAGTTTATTTAAGGTTGGGGATAACAATGAGGATCATGATGGTTCTAGTATATGTTTATAAATAACCCTTAGAAATAGAAGAAGTAAAATGATGGTGCTTGTTTGATTGATGTAACAAGTATTGGGGCTTGGCTTAATGAAAAAATTTCTCATGGATAAAATAAATATTCTAATGTGAGAAAGGTTATTTTGGTCCACAAAGGAATAAAATAATGAAATGTATGAATACTATTGTACATTACCCAAACTAAATTATTTCCACTTATTTTGAATCTTAAAATCTAGTTCATGGACTATTTATACTAGGGACATTACATGCTTTTGTTTGGGATGCATGAAATTTGATTGGAATGAATTTGCTTCAAAATAATGGGTTGAAGAAAGGTATTTTAAACCATTATGGCCTTTAAGGAATAGTAATTCATTACAACTACTATGGGATGATGAAATGACATCAACAATTAAATTTGACCATATCTTAGATCTTGTGTAGCTAGGTACAATTTATTTAGAAAATAAATTTCATCTTAAACATTAGAAATATTTTAATTTTCTCATACATGTCCATAAAAACTAACCATATTTTAAATAGAGGGCATGTTTTTATAGTGATTTCATCAAATACAATAATGAGGAAATAAATTAATAATTGTCTCATTATTTAAAGCCAAAAATTTAAACTAACCACAAATGTCACGGATGGGGAAGACCTGGTTTAACCCACAAGATCTAAGGTATTTATAGTAACTTGGCTTCAAAGATACTTTCATAAAAATTTAAAATAATTTTTATTTAAAGAGTTCAAACTGAATAGGATGATACTTTAAAATTAATATTTAGTAATTGATAAAATATTAAATAGATCAAATTCTATGGAAAGGTTCATAATATTTTTTTATGGAAAGTTCGTGAATCCGAACATGAATCAATCCTTGAAATACTTAAAAATATAGTTGATCTTTAAGGTATGTTGAACTGAAATGGTAAGGTTAGTATTAAATACAATTTATGTTTTTAATTAGTAAGTTTATTATTTGTTTAGTGTATTTCAATTTAGAATTATTTTGGCATTGTACATTTTTTTTTACAATAATTACTAACGCATTTAATGTAGGTTAGTGATATTAGATGAGCTTCCAACTTAACGTGGTTGGTGTTGTGATTAGAGAATATTATATTATTAAAATAAAGATAATAATTAAAAAAAATACATTTTATGGTTATCAAAATATTATGGGATGTGTATAAGACTCCTATTGTAAGAGTGTCCCAAAGTTTGTACTATTTTCTCCCTCATGGTTTGCATGCAATAACTACCTAAAGTTTGATTTGTTTTTACCATTAAGGACAATTTTTTAATATTAATATATGTGGTCAAACATGTGAAAATTTTGATGTTGGGGGATAATTAAGGGTGAGATAATACCATTATTATGTTTATACACCCATTTGGTCATGACCACAAATTTGGTTAATCAATTTACTGCATGATTCAAAAATTATGCTCTCTAAAGTAAGTTTTGGTTGTGAGATAAAATGTGTCACTATTTATTCCTTGTCATGAATGAAATAAAATAATACATGGGATGATATAGGACTCTATCATAAAACAACATGAATTATGGCTCATCTATACCCCTCAAGGTTTGTGTGCAATACTTCACAAATTTCATACTATTTTTCCAATTAAGAAAGATAAGTTTATCTTAAGGTATGTGTATGAAAATATGAAAGTTTAAAGTGTATGGGATTATGTAAGTAATTTGAATGAATTTATTTTATTTATATACTCATATAGGTGTGACCTCAAAGTTAGTTCATCAAATGGGTGCATGGTTCAGAAGTGGTGTGTTAGAGTAACCAAATTTTGCTTCCAAAATAATGTTTTGGGTGAGAGTGAAAATGTGTTGCAATTTATTCCTAATGATGATTGGAATATAATCAACAAGGGATGGTCTTATGAATCACATGTGTAAATTTAATATATTATATTTTATTTCTACCTCTCATAGTTTGTGTATAATGAATGCATACAGTTTATACTATTTTTTCCCTTAAGAACAACACGTTTATTGTAAGGTATGCATAATCCCACATGTAATTTTTGAGTGTGTTATAAAATATATGAATAAATAAGTCAATTATTGAATTTATACACCCATCCAGGCATAACTATGAGGTTTTTTCGTTGGTTGGGCATGTGGTTCAAAAGTTGTGTGCTGTATTGATTGAATTTTGCTCCCTAAAGAAAGTTTTAGAAGAAAAAGAAAATGTAACATTATTTTTTACTCATCATGAACATAATAAAATAATAATGGGACTATTTATAGGAAACTAAAATGCTCTACCCATCTTGATTTATGTGAAATAACAACACAAAATTCATATTATTTTCCCCCTTGAGAAATATAACTTTCTCCTAAGGGATGCATCCATATGTTTGAAATTTTTGAGTGTGGGGGATGATGGAGGGTGGAAACAAGAAATTTTAAAATGTATATGTCCATAAAATCATGACCATGAAGTTTTTTCATTGATTGGGTGTGTGGTTTAAAAGTTGTGTATTATATTAACCAAAATTTTCTCCCTAAAGTAGGTTTTGACTACAAGAGAAAACTTGCCACCATTTATTACTAGTTACAATGGAAGATAATCCTCTATGGGATACTTAGAGGAATATCATGTGTAAATTCAATAACCTATGATTCATCTCTATAGCTCATAGTTTTTATCCAATGATTGCACGAAGTTCATACCATTTGTCCACTTAAAAATGATAAGTTTCTCTTAAGAAATGTGTCTAGATATGTGAACATTTATAGTTCAAGGGTCAATGGAGGGTATATGGTGAAATCATGGTGTGGGGGGAGCTAGTTAAGACTTGCCTCTAATTCTTATGTTGTAGGGTTTCATCACATCAAATGGACACACAAATGTATTATATCAAACAATTTGATAATGAAATAAAGATATCAATTGCATTCAATATCACAACATAATTACAATCTAGTTTATGCCAAAAATTGGATTCTTAAAAACATAAAATGGATGAAAAAATTATAGTATACCCTTACAGGTCACACACAGACATCTACCTTCAAAAATGGTAGTCTGACTATCACTCAAACCTAGAAAGATATTAAAATAATACAATTCTTGTCATTGTTTTGTTTACCATTATAGGGCCAAAATCTTCCTACAGATGCAAGCCATTTTGAATTATAGGTAGGAATGGATTGACCTTAAAAATGATCATGATTCTCTTTTGTATTCCCTAAGTGTTTCTTTATCCATCTCAAATGCTTTACCTTGTAAACATATCCAATGAAAGTCAATATAATGTTTATGCACCTTCATGTGGTTCTAGTTAGGTTTAGGACCGTGTGATTAAAATAAATGAACACTTTTTTTTTCATATGACCTTGTCAAATTTTGTGAAGATTTTTTTGGTTTTAAAATACTAAATCAAGATTTTCAAAGTTAAACAAACAATATGCTAAACCTTGTAGGGTGTTTTAAGCACCAATGCCAAGTTATAATGTGTTAAGACCCAATCAGGCCACAAAACTATGGTTAACACTTATAAACTTGGACAATCAACATTTGATCCAACTAGATACCTCTACATGGATGGATTCATTGGTTACCATTGTAATTATGGATGAAGATATGACTAGTTTGGTTAGGTTTTTAATCTCAAGCACCAATATGAAAATAACTCACATTCACTTGAGACATGTTCAAGCCTTTACACTAATAACAAATGTTGAAATTCTTATCCGCTCAAAGACTATATTGGGATTTATATTCCTAATGAAATTTTTTGGAAGTCATAAATTAAGTGTAGTTGATCATGAATCATGATCCCATACACCTTTTTCCATTCAACATTGAATTAAAATGATCCCAATGAGATTTTAAATATTGGTTAAGATTATGTAAAAATTCATAGCAAGATTCAAGACAAGTTGGGTAATGGAACCCACATACCAATTGCATGAAAACTACCCAAGATTTGAGACTTGATAAAGATTATACACTCCTTACCATTCATAAGATATGTCAAATACCATGTAGGACTAGGTGGGATAATAACCTCTCCCAAAAATAAACATAAAAAATGCACACACTAAGATCTATTCAGGTCAACAAACCTGATTACCAAGATCTCAACCACTTACCTCATCATAGACTCAATCCTTGAACCAAAACCCAAATAGAACTATCGTATTCCATTTTCATGCACAAAGAACAAATTGAGGCTGTATAACTTGGTTAAAACTATAAATAAAACTTTACTAAACCAAAGAGATGAATCATTTTTCATCAACTCTAAGGAAATTTTTTTTATACAAGATGATTATCACTATAATAAGTGTGAAGTCAAAATCAAGATATGATCAAATGAAAGCATCAACCAGCATGGAAATGAAGAATATATCATCCAAACCAACCACACTAAAGCCAAAATGAAAGGAAACAACTGAAAGAAAACTCACTCAGGTTTTGGTGATGTAAGATTGCTAAATGTTGCATATTCTCTTGCATTAGACACTCAAGGTTTAAAATGTTATCTCATGCTCACATGGATGGGATAAGTATTAAGGATACTCTTTTGTTCATGAGGCAAAGTGACCACAACATCCTTATATAACATACCATGTAAATCGTTTGAATGTTGTTTTTTCTTTTGCCATTTCTAGCTTTTACATGTTGGTTTTCCTTTATTCTTGTTCACATTTATACTCTTTTATCCACTCATTATGGAATTTGATCACCAACCATACTCTCTTTTATTTGTGGTATTTGACCAACCATAGAATATAATCCTACACCAAAGGCATAATCATATGACATTCAACTCACTTGTGGGATGAAACCCACTCTCATGTGGCTACCATGACCAAGATGTTCCATCATTCTCCCTACTCTCCCATGTGGGATCAAACCCACCATTGAACAAACACCTCCTCCTAAATCCCACTTGGATTTTTTCACACCTTATTCATATAATTTTTGGATTACCTACAACATCACATGCTACTACTTACAACTGCTCTCTCATGGCTAGAATCTCATCTCTCATCCCCAATGTCAACACAACTAAATCAACATACACTAGGGCATCCATATGATAACCCATAACATATAAAATAACTCAAAGGATAGTTCCTACCTTTATTTACTTCATTTTTCACATTTATAGGATAACTAATCTCTTTATTACATCTACAAATTCAACATCTTCTTCATATGCAAGGGTTACCATGCACATTAGCAACTCCTCTTTCTAATTGGTGATCTCAATAAAATCACTCTCCACACCTACAACATCACCTACAACATCACATAATTGAGTTGATATCAAAATTAACTAATACACTTCATCCATCTCCATGATATAAGATTTATCCACATCAATATTTGGCTTCTCAAATCCTTCACCATCATTATTCAATTATTCTAGGGACAACTCTCCTTCCACACGCGACTACAAATGAACCTCAACCTATATATCTCCTTGAGAAAAAACTTGTTCCCATGCTATATCACCCTATATTGTATCCATATCATCTTTAATATAATCATCTATGGCTGGAATATCAAAACCAAACATCTCCTTAACTACTATTTCCATATCAATCACTTATTTAGATTCTTCTCTCTGCCTCCCATACAAATGAACATGCTAGAATGCACCACACTCAGTCATCTTCTTCACTTCTATATCTATGGTAAAACCTAAAAATTTCACAAAATATTATGGGAAACAAGAGTTCCCTCAATCGCCTCATTCACCAATCCATCATGCCCCAAGGACATGTTGTCCACCTCATCTTCACCACTAGTATGTTGTTCATGATTTATACTCACACTATGGGATATCACTGGCCCATTATCCACACCTCTAAAGGTTTTTATCACCTCATATACACCTATTATTTTATTTTTTACACATTTATGATACTTCGCTATCATCTCCTGGTGTGCACTTTCTTTCACAACCTCTTTATCCAATGTTTCCACCATGGAAACCTACAATTCTTCTTGCATGCTCAACTCAATTACAACTATATATGGATGAAATATTCACTAATCTCAATTATTTCACTCAAGGAAACATGTACCATACCTTTTTTTCCCTAAAACCCACTACCATCCAAAATAAAAGTGCCAAGATCATTGCCATCACAAACCAAGGACAAACAACATTTGACCACTCAAGGGACATCACAATCACTTGCCCATCATCATAAAATGGATCTTCATCTTACAATGAATAATATATAACCTTAAATTAATCCATAAAAATTATGTATTCACTTATGGACTGCTCACAACTCTCATACACACTAATTTTATAAAAATTAGAAAAATCCTCTACATATAGAAGCCTCTCCCTATTACCTTCTAAGACAACTTGCTCTTTTGAACACCTATCCATGTCCATGATAATTATCAAAGTAGTAATTGGATATTAACATGATATATCCCTAGCCTTATATCCCATCTTGGTAATATTATTCTTAGCAATTCTCTCAATCCTCTTCACATAAATATTCTTTAACCATCCCATCTATAATTTTAGGTGCACAAAATTACCCAACATCTTGGAAACCATATGTTCCTAGTCATAAATATTTCACTTATGTTTATCTTGTAAAATCATATGGATATCATTCCAATAAAATTAATTAACTCCACACAACCACTTTAATACAACCTTCACCTTCATGCGGTCAACAAACTTCATATGCTCTAAACACAATTCTATATCAACTATCCAAGTCATGAGTTGTTCTATGTTTTTTGTCTAATAAATAAATAAATATCATTTAAATATTTACCTATTTACTTCACCACAAATTTGGTTGTCTCTTTTCCTTATATCCTCTTTTCCTCCACTCACTTGGACTTTATACAAATCATCTATCTTTTCTTGTAGTGAGAACAACCCCACCATCAACTCTTTGTCATCACCATCACCATCACCATCACATGCAAATGCACCATAATTACTTTTTGCATACCTATTTATTACTAAATGTAAATATTTCAACATCTCAACCTTATTATTTGTGAGATCCATTAGGTCCCAAACTAAGTCATCCTAGGTTGACTCAATCCTATAACATGCACTATTCCTAGAACTAGGTCGACACATTCAACTATGTTAAGAAATTGATAAAAAGAGGTTTTGCTTAGGTAGGGGATATTTGAGATGATGAATTACTTAGATAAGCATGTGAGAGAAGTTTTAAATCTAAGGGAAATTTATATGAGGGGTTTGTATATGATTTAGGTGGTGGTATAGGGAAAAATAATATTACAAAGCACCAAAGGTCTTCCCGCCACTTTCCTGGTACACCCTTTAAGTTGTGCATTCAAAGAGACTAAGAATCGATAGGTTCTTACAAAATAAAAAACATCAATAATTGATAAAGTTTAAAACTATTTTGTAAATGCATATGCCCCACTCGAAACTCATCATGTGTCACATAGTTGTAATATGGGATGGCACATCGAGAATATACATAGCAATAAACAATGCTTAGATAAATATATTGTAGTATAAAGCAATAAGACAAGTAGTTTTATAGATGACTAGATGTATAATTGTATATTTTCTTTGTGTAGATAGATGATTTGGATATATATATATATATATATATATATATATATATATATATATATATCTCCAAATCATCTATCTACACAAAGAAAATATACAATTATACATCTAGTCATCTATAAAATTGCTTGTCTTATTATTTTATACTAAAATCTATTTAGCTCAATGTTATTTGTTATATATATATATATATATATATATATATATATATATGTATATATATATATATATATGTATATATATGATATCTAATATATACATGGTTTTTGTTTTTCAAATACTATTGACTAGGAATATAGATGGAGTGCACTAGTTCGAGCCACACACCATGATATTTTGGATGGAGTGTTATTGCATCATAATACTACTACCATGAAGGAACCTATTGTACTATATGCCCCAACTTATACTAGTTAGTTTATATTAGTTCGTGAGGTGGATCAAGAGATAAAAACATGAGGGAATGGTCTACAACTACCCTTAGGAGTTGGAGATGGAGATGCACGAGCCTAATGGGCATTAGCTCTTGAGTAATCATATGGCCACTATGATAGAGATGGGATGTGTGCAGCCCAAGGTGGATAATATACAAAGATAGGTTGATAGTCTTAGATCTTGTACTACCTCATTATAGTGGATTAATTTAGAGGGGACAACCATAGGTATCTATAGGTAGTGTGGCTCATACATCAGATAGACATGATGGAGCACATCCTTATAACTATTGGATATTGTATGTGTACGTTGTATTATGTTTTGTTGTATCAAACCCATGATATATATATGTACATTTATTGGTTTATTAGTTATATTTGTGTTATGGATATATGGATGTATGCATTTATTTTCATTTTAGCACGTGTTTTAATTTTTGATGTAAATGCTATGGGAAAATATATGATGTAATATTTATTTTCTAACATTATGTGAGACACATGCATGGTTAAAAATAAAACATATAATTTAGATAAGTAGATAAATAATCATAAAATTTAATACACACTAAATCATGATGGGAAATTCATAAAATAAACATATGAAAATAAAGTTAATTGAAATGGTAAAATGAAGTAAAAATAGTGAATGCCGATAATACTATACAAGGAAAATAAAAATGCATTAAATAAAACGTAAGAGAAATCATAATAAGTAAAGATGGGAAG